>NAJI01000012.1:0-143528 GCA_002179835.1 Calonectria leucothoes | reverse complement strand
TTAAATTAAATTATAAAAATATTAAGAATATTTTCTTAATTAACTAAAGCTAAAGGATATAGATAAATAAATTAGATAGATTATATTGGCTCTTAAATTAGCTTAATATAGGAATATATAAAGAAGATAGTAAAAGAAGAATATAAATAAAATAGTTTTTTAATGAAAAAAAGAATATGTAAGAAGTAAGACTATATTTAAAACTATCGGGGGGACTTGTCATTTATCTTCCTCCTTTTTATTCTCGCCAGCACCTCGAGTTTATTAATGGATCATAGTGCTAGACTATTATTGACATCTATCACCGCAAAGGCTTGGCACAAGGAAGAATGATTGGTGAAATTTTGGGTCCATGTGGAATGCCAGGCGTCTGAAACGGCCAAGCTAACGGTACTCCCATACCATGTATGTGTCTAGTGCGAGCCTTTATAGACACTTCTGCATCAATAGTCTATCCCAAGGATTTTGTAGCTGAAAATGGTCAAGTGTCCGGGAAGCTGCAGCGAACGACGGGTAATCCGTGCAAGTGTGGCTGGCTGACTGGGCGGCAAAGTATGGATCCCGGGTTTCACTAGCTTGTTTGAGACAAGAATGACGAAGCACGGGAAGTTGCTCGTTCAGATACGCTGCAGTCATCGGCACAAAGAAAAAAGTATATAATGTTCTGTTTAGCAGTCATGATGCATCGGTTGAGTTCCCCGTATACATTTTATTTCATACTCTATTGCAACTACCAAGCAATAAACAGCTAAAATTAGCCACCATGGCCCCTGTTATCTCTTTCGCTTGTCCAGAGTCCGCCCTCAGTCTCCGCGAGGCCACTGCCTCTGGGCATGTGAGCCTAGAAGATGCTACAAGCGCCATAGACGACATGGTTAATCTTCCCGCTTGCTGGATGGAGAAGCTCCGCCCGCTGATCGGTGAGCGAACGCTAGAGACCATCTGCCTTCCCAGGTCGCACGATGCTGGCATGTATTCGCCTCTTTCATTCAAGCGCATGGGGTCTGAGTCCACAGTCGCCACGCAAACTCGTACCATTGGTGAGCAGCTGCGACTTGGTGCACGTATGTTTGACCTGCGACCGTGCCTTATTAGACAAATTTCAGTGCGGCCACTATGAATTCCTCAAAGAGGAACATCTAAAGAATCTTCCTACGCTTGTCTATGACATACTCAAGCGCTTCATATTCGATATCCCGGACTTGTTCGGCTGGTGCTCGGGGGGACAGGGCGCAGAGTTGGCCGATATTATCAAGCAGATCAACGACTTTACTGCCGAGAATCGTGGCGAGGTCATTATTCTGGAAGTCAAACTTGCTTTCAACTTTAACCGTGAGAAGCACAATGACGAGTGGGGTCACTCCCTCAATCGAGAAGAGTGGAAGCGTCTTACAGATGAACTTGGCCAGCTCAACTACCTCTACCAATCCGGAGGCGATGACACTGCCCCTATTACTAAACGGACTATCAATGAGCTGGTGGCGTCCGGTCAATCTGCCGTTATAATTACAGCCGATACGGATTTGTTGGATGAGAGCATCCGTGGGCGAGGCTTCTTTCAGCTTGGTGTGCTCAATAGTCTCGAAGGTTACCACATTAGTCGAATGCAAAACACCATTGAGACAATCTGCGCATACGTGGCTGACTCGGGACACCCGGACGTGGCTAGGTTCATAGCTATGTTCTCAGGCGACAACAGCCCCTTCATCAAGGAAGGCGTCTGGAGCATCGTCGACACAGCAAACAGGATCAAGGTTGAAGGGCTAGCGCAGGCTCTGGCTAAACGTCCGGAACGCGGAATGGTGAACTTTGTGTCTGCCGATAACCTGAATGATTCCATGTTGTTGGAAACGGTGATCAAGATAATCGGACGGGCCATCCATGGCAAAGATGTGGTTTTGCAGCGAGGGAGTGATAAGTCATGGGGGTTTGTTTAGAAATGCGGCTGGATTATTTCCAGCTGCGGTAATGGTGTACTGCAATTCAATTGCCACTCAATCATAGTCTGGAGAAATGAGCCTTGTTTGCAATAGTATTGATGTTGATACCAAGCCGCAAATGCCCAAGGGTGCGTGAAGTGGAGGCAACGCCAGCAAGGGCCTTGAGCAGGGCAAGCATTGGTTAATAATTACTATGTTTGGGCCAAAAACATCATTATATTTACAGCCCCAATTTGACTCCAGATTCTGGGTCGTAAATCTGGACAAGTTGTGATCCCACTCCAGAACCCTTACCCCAGCTCTGATGAGCATCCCGGATTTGATCAATCTGCCACACTTTCTTAATCGGCACCGATATCTTCTCTGCAGCACATAGCGCAAACAGGGCTTGAAGATCGGGTTCGAATGTAACATGATCCTTGGAGATGAGATAAAACCTTGCTCTTTTCCATCGCAGCGAGATGTTCTTCAGGTACAGCTTAGCAACGGCCCACGAGACGGACCTTTCGTTGGCAGCCTCTTCGTTTGTCAATTTGTCCAGATTTCCGCCGTAGCCAACAAGAATGCCAGTCGAATTGAGTATTGACCATGATTCGTCCCAGCTCTCAAAGCCCAAGGCATCGAAGACAGCATCTGCACCTCCCATTTCCTTCATGGACTTGATCCAGTCTTTATTCTTATAGACAAACGGTTTACCGCCTTGCTCTTTAATGAAGGCGTGATTCCTGGCAGAGGCCGTGCCGTAGACCTCAGCGCCACGCAATTGGCAAAGCTTCATGACCCCGTAGCCCACGGCACCACTGCAGCCGTGCACGAAGACGCGCTGGCCAGCGCTAACCTTGGCCACCTGGCTTACCATGCCGTTGGCAGTGGACCAATCCAACACCAGCGCAGTGGCCTGCTGGAGATCCAGGCCAAGTGGGATTCGGACGGCGTAGCTCTCGAGGATATTGATGCGCTCAGACTGTGAATCGTGGACAGTAAGAGATGCGACTTGGTCTCCAACTCTTATACCAGATGTGCACTCCGGTCCAATTCTGACGACGGTGCCGACGAAGCAGTAGCCCGGTGTCAGAGGCGGTTGATTTTGCCCGGGATATACCCCAAGTCACATCCCAACATCTCCTCCATTAAATCCAGCGTACAAGACTTGTACTTGTATACTTTTGAGCGGCGGAGCCTCGATGGTGGAGTCCAGAACATGGACATTGCTGACATCGCCAAAGGCGGTTATGACTACTTTTCGAATTGGAACGGACATGATGAAAGAATGATAACTGTAGTTTTCAGTGACTGCCAGTAAAATAATGGCTCACTTGTAAATCAACAAGCGGCTAGTTCGCTTTTATAATACTGGACATGTTCAGAGCATTGGTGCTCACTTAGCACTTAGATGAACGCGGATTTCCAACCCCACTCCGCACCACCGCCGGTGCAATTTTAGACCGAGCCAAGTCCACTTTTATAACAAGCTAGCGAAGTTACAAGTTTCCGCCATAGCTCTGAAGGTTCGATAAACGGCTCTTGTCGCACTTCCTACCAGTAAATTCTTCCGCACAGCTCTCTCCTTGGATTTCTACGCTTGAAAACGACCAGCGCAATACTGATGGATCAGCAGGGAACGGCCCAAAAACGCGCTCGCGATCGCAAGACATGCGTAGCTTGTGCAATTTCCAAGCGAAAATGCGACAAACAGACGCCATCCTGCCAGCGATGCTTGGACAAAGACATCTCCTGCCAGTACCCTAGCATTCGACCATATACACGCAGCAAAAGAGCACCACCGGCAAGCCTGCATTCCAAAGGTCCGCAGATGTACAGCCCCGAATCCACCACCGCCTCGGAGGAACCGGTACGCTTACAGGTGGAGCATGCTGATGGCTTGGATGGAGATGACCGACCTGCAGTGGACCATGCACTATCCAGAGAGCCACTACCAGACATTTCCCTCCTGGACGGATCCTGGTTTTTGGAGCCAGAAACCTGGGTGGTCCAACATTCACCAGAGAACTGTCCGCTTCCTCCGCTACCTCCGTCAATGCTAGGAGTATGGATCGACCAAGTCCGAGGCTGGCTCGAACAATGGATTCAAGAAAGCCAAAACCCATTCATACATGGACAGCTTTACATCAACACTGGGCTTCCGCAATGCCTTCGGGACGCGTGGAAAACACTCACGGCATATTTGTCCAAGACGAAACAGAACGAGGTCATCACCATGAGCATTATCCAAGCCAGCACCGAGGAGCTGTTGGCTCAAGAATTCCTGAGCACGGTGTCCGTCCTGGGAATCATTGAACACCTGGCGCGAGTGCAATCGCTGTTTATTTACCAGTTTATTCGCTTGTTTGATGGGGATATACGACAACGAGCACTCGCTGAGAAGGAGATGGCGGTGCTACAGAGATGGTGTGGAATGCTCTGGGAGTCTGCTACTCTAGATGCTAGTGACGGGAGCATTTCCCTACCTGGTAGCCCATATGACGGAACAGACCCGGTTGCCCAACTGTGGAGGAAGTGGGTGTTGTGCGAGAGCATCCGTCGTACCTGGATCGTCGCCCACTTTACGCAAGGCGTATATTTCATGACCAGGGACGGTCGGGCTGACTGTCCTGGATCCATTTGCTTTACGGCACGACAAGGGCTTTGGGCGACAGCCTCTCCAGATGCATGGCTGGCATCGGTACAGAAGCGTGGGCCCTTGTTTACCGCGTGCCACCAGGCCGACCAGCTCCTCATGACTGCTGCACCTGGCGAAATTGACGTATTCGCAGAGTTGCAGTTGAAGCTCCTCTGGGGAACGGACAAGATTGAAAACTGGGTCAAAGATCATGCCAAGAGGTGACACAAGTCTGGAGACTGATTTTTATCCCATGCAGCCTCGTATATAGATGGATCGGCACATTTGGCCCGACTTGTATAGTAATAGTACAACATTATTAATATCAAATATTTAGTTATCACAGGCACGAGAAACGGATGCCTAGTGCAAGAGAATTGCAATTTCCGCAGGATGTTCCGCCAATGTCCCGCCAATGCGCCGCTAATGTTCCGCCAACCTTACAGCAATACTCTGGTAACATTCAAACATGGAGTTTTGTAAAACTTAGCATGCTGAATTGAATAATACAAGCTTGGGTATATGAATAAGTGAATATTATCACTTTAATTGCTATAGAAAGAGCTACATTTTGCAGTAGTATTGCAAATTCCACGCTCAAATTTCAAACCCGTGGTGCGGTAGTTTGGCTCCATAAAACAAGGTTTCAGCAAATCACCAAATAAGCTTCTTTTTACAAATCGTTAAACTACTGGGTTATTATAGACGTCACTCAGCTACTGCCGCCGTAGGCTTTAGTATAAGAGCCCTATGGTAGGCAGTTGGATGTGTTGCACCAGCACTGATCATTCCACTGTCAAAGTCATAAAATCAATCATGCATCTTCGATTCTGGCCGTTTGCAATGGCCAACGCGGCCGCTGCGGCCGTGATAAGTGCCGGACCAAGTTACGCTGGACTCAACTTCCATTTTCCAAACACCACCTCGCCCAAGCGCTTCGATATTCACCTTGACCAGGATTTCATCGATCTGACGCTCCGAAAGGTCCATGACTATCGTCCCTCACAAAACATCTTTCCAAACTGGACGATCGAGGGCCCTCCTGACTCGGAAATGGCTTCCCTGGCGGATCACTGGAGCGACGACTACCAGTGGAAGGCCATGGAAAGGAGAATGAATCAGTTTGATCACTACGCAACGACAGTTCCTAGTAACGTCAACTATTCTGCACCTGTCCCTCTGCACTTTGTTCACCAGCGCTCCGACAATCCGGACGACACCCCTCTGCTTTTGCTCCACGGGTGGACATCGACACACTTTGAATGGTCGCGTGTCATCCGACCCTTGACACAAAACAATGGCAGTGACACGTTCCACGTGGTGGCTCCTGACCTCCCGGGCTATGGCTTCAGTCCAGCGCCTACGCAGCCATCCATGGGCCCGCGAGAAATGGGCGCGGCGTTTGATGCGCTCATGAAGCAGCTTGGCTACCAGACGTACGGCATAGTCGCAACTGACCTCGGCTGGGTGATTGGCATGTGGATGCTGGAAGACTTTTCTGACAGCGTGACGGGCTTGTTCACGGATTTCTACCGTGTACCGCCGCTGGCATCTGACCTAACGCGCCAAGCGATGAACGAGACAACCGAGGAAGAAAACGATTTTATCCAAGTCTCAAACGCGTGGGACTCATCCCACTCATCATATGCAACAGTGCAAGTCCAGAAACCTCAAGCCTTGTCTCTAGCCTTGACAGACAGCCCCGTCGGCTTTGCAGGTTGGTTGTGGGACCTTCGGTATGCCATCAGCGACGGCTATTCGTACTCCTACGAGGAGCTCATCACGGATACGATGTTACTATGGATACAGTCGCCATACGGCAGTGTGCGAAGTTGGTTAGAGTTCCAAAAGGTAACGTTGATCACTGAACCTCCATCGTATATACGTGGTAGAGAGCTAACTGAGGTACAGCCTGAGGCTTTGATGCTGCCGAGATCAAATGTGCCGGTTGGAATAGCTCAATGGGGGAATATCAATGGGCCGTTTTCATCTCTTGCCAATTTTCCATTGGTGGTCAGTAACTCAACTCCCCAAACTTGGAATAATTGCTAACGGTGTATTTAGCCACGCCATTGGGCTGAAAGGGTGTCTAGGGTAGTCTACTGGAAGCGATACGAATTCGGCGGCCATTATCCCTTTGTCACTCATCCTCAGCTGTGGCTTGAGGATGTTAGAGCTTTCTTTGTGTCGCTAGATTGAGTTCCTGTGCTGGAGATGGACGAGGTTGGATAGAGCCAGGTGCTTAGAAGTGGAAGATCGGAGCCGTGGAGCGGGTTGCAACTCGATTTAGTGATAGAAGCCCCGTGGCTCAATCACCAAGATTCAGATAGCAGTTTTGTCTTAGGACAACCATTTTAGCCCTGTTTTGAGCCTTGCTCTTTCGGGGACTCTTTAATTAAATGGACCTTAGTCGATGCACCTTGGACAGCCGAATTTCGACCGTCCCCAACACAATACTTCTCTTTGTTAGTGGGAGCTTCACGCTCTGACTAGAGCAAATGGAGCAAGATAAGCGAGCATGCATGATGACCCAATATGACTCCGGGGTGAAATGTACAATACATGCTTGGGCGCCGGTGACGCAACCCTCCAAGCATGTGGCCTACTTGAAAAACGTGCCAAAAAGAAAAAGGATGCTTACACGCAATCTATTGATGTTGTGTACTGCAAGACCTAGAAACTCAATTTTCGTGCATGAGGCTTTGGTGATCTGCGCCCCCCGCAAAACTCAAATGCCATCTCCGCCGAAACATTCCCCAAGTGGTCGAGCACGGGGACAAACTTCCGAATTGGACTGGAGATTGCGTGTGTTCCCCGGAAACGCTAAATACCATCTTGATTAAGCTTACTCGTGCGTAAATTGAATAACACAGCCCCCGATTCGTCACCGGGTATGCGTATCCGCCCGAAGAATCCTACCATGCATCTCGTCTCTTTCTGGGGTAACCAACCCCATCACACCCGCTATCCGCAAGCAAGCAATAGTGACCAAAAAAAGGCCTTTCACATGCCTCTTTGATTTGGGGTTGCATTGGCGAGATAATTTTGTCGCCCGGCTCCCGAGCCCTTAGCCGCACTTGACGTAGCGTCGGATGAGGCACCTTGCAGAGACCCATGTCCGATCCATCTCAGATCAGTGTCTTACAATGGCACGTAAACCCCCGCATTGACTGAATTATACATAAGAGCTGGTATTACACCGAGTGCAAGACTTTGACTTGCCAGGTTTTTCTCCAAATTGATTTCACGTCTCAACCAACAAATCCTTCCTGTCGACTCAGTAACGACCTCAATGGCCGAATCAATCGCCAAAGACGTTCCTCAGAACATAGAAAATGCAGAACCCAAGGAGTAAAGAATTCCTGAATGCTTTCTCAAGGATATGAGGCTAATTCGTCACATTAGAGGGGCGTCTGCCAGCATTGACCTGGACCAAGAAGCTGCCGAACGTCGCCTCCGAACAAAGATTGACTGGATGGTCATGCCGACAGTTTGCTTCTTGTACCTATTTTGCTTTATTGACCGAGCTAACATTGGTAATTTGACCTGTTGCGCCTTTTTTGAGATTCCTTTTGACACAGACAGGCAATGCTCGCATCGCTGGATTGGAGGCCGACCTGAACATGGCGGGCTACGACTACAATATCCTTCTCACGCTCTTCTACGTTTCGTACATTGTATTCGAAATCCCGTCCAACATTTTGTGCAAGTTGGTTGGCCCGGGATGGTTCATTCCCACTGTCACGGTGCTGTTTGGCATCTGCTCGCTCTGCACTGCCTGGGTCCAGAACCTCGAACAGGCCATGGCGGTCCGGTTTCTTCTCGGGGCCTTTGAATCCGGCATGATGCCTGGGATCGCATACTACCTGTCTCGCTGGTACCGTCGCTCGGAGCTCACATTTCGCCTCAGTCTGTACATTGTCATGGGGTCTGTTGCCGGGGCATTTGGGGGCCTGCTCGCGTCCGGCATTCTTACCCTCGACGGTTTTTGGGGCCTGCGCCGGTGGCGGATGATTTTTGCAATCGAGGGAATCATCACGGTATGCCTTGGGCTGATTGGATTCCTGACCTTGACGGACCGGCCCGCCACCGCGCGTTGGCTCTCGGACGAGGAGAAGAAACTTGCCGAGGACCGCATTCGCTCCGAGCGTGTTGTGCAGGGCCAGGTCCTCGACCGAATGGACAAGACAAAGTTTCTTCGCGGCATTGTCAACCCCGTTACTCTGAGCAACTCGCTTCTTTTTCTTTTCGACAACATCACCGTGCAGGGCCTCGCCGTCTTTGCTCCCACTATTGTCAGAAGCATCTACGAGGACAGAACAACAATCCAGCAACAGCTCTACACGGTCCCCCCTTACGTGCTTGGGAGCTTTTTCACTCTGCTGTATTCGTACCTCAGCTGGCGCACCGATCGGCGCCAAATCTTCATCATCCTTGCGGCACCTCTGGTCATGGTGGGCTACGTCATGTTCCTCGCATCGACCAATGCTACAGTGCGCTACGCGGCCACGTTCCTGATCGCGTCGTCCATCTTCTCGCTTGGCTCTTTGACCAACAGCCAGGTGTCTGCCAACGTGGTGTCTGACACGGCAAGGGCTTCGGCGATTGCGACCAATGTGATGTTTGGCAACGTGGGAGGGCTCATCTCGACTTGGTCGTTTCTCCCCTGGGACTCGCCAGATTATCACATTGGAAATGGATTGAACTTGGCCACAACGGGGTCCATCTTGATAGTAAGCATCTTGACGTATTTTTGGATGAAGCGGGACAATATTTCCAGGGCGGCAAACGAGCAGCAAGGGCTGGAGGAGATTGCTGGGTTGTCGCAGGAGGAGCAAGAAGACTTGGACTGGAGGCACCCTTCGTTCCGATGGAGGATATAGTGAAATACTGTATTATTTACTACACACCACTAGATACGAAATTGGTCGCCTTGAGCCAAACTTGGTAAACTCCACCGTGTTCTATCGGCGTGACTCGTTCGTGTTGTTTTGGCGTGGGTCGGCTCAGCCTCCACCAAATCCAGGTCCCCATTTAGAGGCCTCGGCAACCAGCGATGGCGCCGGCAGAGGCGAAGGCTTTTAGTTGGGCACTCTTTCCATTTTCTTGGTCGGCATTTTGCACATCTCAACAGCGCGTACAGTTGATATTGTAAAGTGCAGCTACAGCAGACCATAGCTCAAGTTCGGTTAAAACCCAAAGTAACCATTTTTTTCCTATGTAGATACTGGGGTATAAGTATTTGTAATTGCTATTATATAGATTAATGCCCTACTATATATAGCTATAATATAGGTATATATATTGTAAAAATTTTTTAATTAATAAGGCCTATATATATAAATAATAGTATACTTATAAAAATAAGATTATATAATATAAATTTTTAATAATAAATAAATTATTAAGTAATTATTATTTTTTTTATTTTTCCTTTTTATATATTATTACTATTATTATAGGTAAGCCTTATATCTTTTATTCCCCTCTAAAGCCTTATATAGCTATTATATTACTAGGAAATTATTATATATAATTTTATATAATTATATTTATTATTTTAATATCTATTTTAGTTCTTAATAATCCTACTTACCCTCTCTATAGCTATATATATTTAGTTATTTTTTATTGGTTATATAATTAATTAGTATACCTTTAAATAGATTTTTTTATTTTAATTTATTATTTATTTATTTATATAATACTTTATATTATTATTATATTTTTCTTTTTTAAAATAAAAAAGTATATTACTAAGTAATATAAGTAAAAGATTATTAAAAAGAAAGCTACTAAGAAGGCTATTAAATAAGCCAAAAAGAAAAAGAATAATTTTATTAAGAATAATAATAAAGGTAATAGAAATAATTAGGATAATAATTAAAATAATAATTAAGAGGGTAGTAATAGTAATAAGTTTATTAATAAAAATAAATTTAGTAATAATAGGGATATATATATTAGTATGGAGAAGTTTCTATTTTCTGCTAGGCATTAGTAACTTTTCCCTATTATCTTATTTAATATGGATATTATTATGTTTAATTATAAAGCTAAATAATCCATTATAAACCTAAATTTATTTATTTAGGCTTTAATAAATATTATTAAGTTTTACTTAATTAAAATTATTTTTATTATTTAAATTAATAAGATATATATTTATTTATTTTTTTTTATTATTTTAATTATTAATTTATTTTAGTTTATTAATAAACTTATTTTATATTTTAAGTTAGACTTTGCTATACTTATATATATACTATATATATATATTATTTAAACTTCCTAAAATACTAATATAATTATAAAGTATATATATAGCAAAAAATAACCTATAATAGAAAAGTATAGTAAATATAAGAATAGGAATAGTAGCCTTATAGGCTACTATATATATAAAAAACTTAGTTATTTTTATACTAATTATAATTAGAATTATTCTAGTTTATGCTTATTAATTAGCTTTAGTAAATTTACTTTTTTATATAGCCTAATATAAAATACCTTTTTATATATACTAATTTTTTATAGCCTATAAGATTATTAAATAGAAATCTATTACTATTGTCTTAGATAGTAATAATAAAAATAAAATAGCTAGTTTAATTAAGAAAGGTCCTATTACCTTTAGCAAGATTCTTTATATTACTAGCTTACTTAAGTATATAGCCAAAAAAATATAGAAGGAAAGTAATATATAATAAGTATATTCATACTTATATAAGATTATATTAATCTTTTATAATTATATACTTACTATATTTAGGTAATTTAGTTTTTTTTATTATATATAAAATAAGTATATTAATAATAATATAATAGGGATTACAAAGAAATACCTATTTTATAATAAATTTAAGTAGTTTATTATAATTAAGTATATATAGATAATTATATTTTATATAAAGTTTTATTTTTTCTTATATAAATTTATATAATATATTAATTAGTAATTTTTAAGTAGGTATTAAAAAAAACAAAAATTATTTTAAAACTTAAACTTACTTAATTTCTTATATAACCCAATATAATACTATTTATAGCTAAATAAAATACCATACCTATTTATTAACCTTTTAATTTATTAATACTAAATATAAAAATAGAAATAAGAAGGAAAGTCTACTTAATTTATCTTAGATAATCTTATATCTAAATATAGCCTTTAACTAAGCTATTTAACCTTATCCTAAAATATTAAAACTTAGGATTTATAATAAAAAAATATAAAAGATTTATATAAGCTATAAAACTATATTTATAAATTATTCTTTTTTATAATACTTAATAACTACTTTTTATTACTTTAATTATACTTAGAAGATTTTATTATTACTATATATAGCCTTATTTATATATAAAAAAAACTTAATTTAATTTATTACTAAATAAAAAAACAAATTAAGCAAAATATAAATAAACTATATTATTTTTTCTTATATAAACTCAAATAAAATAATATCCTTCTTACCTATAGACAAATATACCTCTATATATATATCTACCAACAATAATATATTCTTAATTATATAGCTATTTACAAATACCTATATAAGTTTTACTCTAGCACTATTACCAAACAATAGAATACAATAAGATATTACTAAATAAAATGGACAATACCAGGACCTAACTTTATTTGGTTTATTAATATATATAATAAATTAAAGATATAGGAATTTAAAGTATATATATTAATTAATATATACTTATAATATATTATATGGTTTTATATAGGTATATTAGCTAATATATCCCATAATATATTTATATAATATCTTAAGATATTAAATAAGCAAAAAAAAATACTACATATTATTTATTTTGACTAAGGATAAAAGACTTTACTTATAGTAAATATATATTTCTTTCTATTATAATCTTATATAATTATAAAGGATTATATATAATAGAATATTAAATTTTAAGATTATTAAATATATAAAAAAAGCATATATAATAAGAAAATAAAGAATTAATAATCTTAGCTCTCTTAAGCAAGATCAAATACTTAGTACATATATACTCTATATTACTTAACCATATACAATTAATAATAAAATTATCTAGAAATATTTTTTATATCTTATAATTATTAGCTATTTCTTAGTAGATATACTTATAAATAAAATTACTATACTTTATTTATATATACTATAAATTCATATTAAGTTTTCTTAGTTTATACTAATATAAAATATATACTATATAAGAAAATAATATAATAGGCTATATATTATATATAGTCAACCCTAGGTCCTTTACTTTTAACCAAAGGCAAATAATATACAAAACTATATAGATGTTATTCCTTAAAAACAACTTAATATACTTTATAATATATTTATAAAGGATTATATTAATCTTAATATATATCTCCTAGAGAATATAATAGCTATTTATAGCCATATTATATAAAATCAAGGCACTATTCCTACTAACTCCCCTAATTATTTATAATTATTAATATACTTTTACTTATAAAAGCAATTAAATATATATATTATTTTTAATTAATAACTAAAGGTTAGCTTATTATAAATACTAATTAAAGGATTAAATTATATATTTAAATATCTAAAGAAATATAATATTAATATTATAAAATTTAATAAGCTTAAAGAAAAACTTAATAAAAAATAGGATAATATTTAAAGAAAGTACTATATAGGAAACTATTCTATCTTAATCATCTAATCTAATTAATCTTATATATATTATAAATAATTTCATAGATAATTATTTTTTTATAGTATATATTTATATTAATATTAGTTCCTTAGCATAAATCTTATCCTTTAAGATATTAAAATTACTAAAAGAATCTAATTTATTAATTAAGTCCATATAGCCCTTATTAATCTTATCCATAACTATAATTAATATCTTTCCCTTTTTCTTTTCCTTTTATTACTTTATTAGCTTTTATTTATAATTACTAAGTTTACTTAAGTCTAATTTTATAAATTTATCCTTTATTATACTTATATTAATAATTAATTTTAGCTTTAAAAGAGACTCTTTCTTAACCCAAAAAACTTTATACTTAATTAATAATAGGGTAATTAATTTAGTATTAGAATTAGCATATAAATCTTACTAAGACTATTTTCTTAATAAAAGCTTCTATAGTATATTATTATATAGCTATTCTTTCTTATAAAACATCCAAAAATTTAATTATATTCTATCCTTTTCCTTTAGAATAAATATATTAGTATATTCAAATAAATCTATAATTATAATAATACTATATATCTTATAATAAAGAAAAAAAAGACCTTATATAAGCCTAATTAATTAAACTAAGTATATAATAATCTAATTCTTATTTTTAAGCTTTAAATTATAAATCTTAATAATATATTAAATTATATTATAATATAATAAAAATATAATATTAAATATAATATAAATATTCCCTATACTCTTAGTACTTTACTTTAGCCTAAAAATATATATATTATATATAATATCTTTACTAAATATATTAATATATCTAGCCATAATCCAAAATATAATTTAAAGCTTAACCATTTAAGGCCATTTTACCTTATTATACTTTTCCTATATAATTATTCTTATTACCTATTTATAGGCCATTAAAATTAATTATATATATATAATAAAAATTATTATTAAAAATAACTATATAAATATATTATAGTTTATAAATTAATATAAAAATATATTAAAAGTAAAATTAATAATCTCTATAAAATTATTATTATTTATAGAAAATAATTTATTATAAAAATAATAACTCTTCTAATAAAAAAAAGCTAAATAAATAATAATATAAATAAACTATCCTATTATATAATAATTAATTATATAAAAAATATTAAACTCTATTATTATAATACTTTAAAATATAAATTATTATATAATATTATATAAAATAAAAGAAATTACTATAAAGCCATATATATACTACTATTTAATCTTACTTTTACCTTTCCCTATTTATTTTAATCCCTATATCCATATAAAGTAATATTTCTTTACTATATATATAAAATTAGGCTATAATTTTAATTATATATACTAGGGTATATATAGTTAGGGAATGTGGGTCACTTTGGGTTTTGACCGAACTTGAGTTATGGTCTACCGTAGCAGCCTTGTATTACTTGTGCACCGCGTCTTACCAGAATTGCCCATCTCAGATTGAATAATTCAAGCTGTTGGAGGGTACAGGGAGTGGTTTCAAGGCGAAAATAAGCATAATTTAAGTCTATCATGACAAGATAAAGCTTCTAATGCCGGATATTCATTTCATTTTACTCTATAAAAGTTATTGGCCATCTAGGACGGCAGGTGTAGGTGATGGGATGCCAGACATGTATTCGCAAGGCCTCCCAACAGTCCTAGGCTTGAGCTTGGTGGACGCCTTACACGTTGGTGGAGATGGCCGCCTAAAGCCTTGGTGGGCTAAACGCCAAAGCGCTGGACTAACGGTGGAGCCCGTCCACTAATCAGAGCTGTCCACCTCGAGCTATGGCTTGCTCAGCCTCGCCAGCCAAGGCTTCCTCACTGCGAGTGTAATTACTCCAGTGCAGAATGCCTACGCCAAAACACACCAATGATGCGACAGCCTCTAATGCGACGACGATTTAATATCAGCTTCATGGCTCTCCTCTGGGAAAGGATATGTCCCGGATCATCTCTTGACCCCTCACATTCCACCCCAATCAATACATAGCATCCACCATCTCGATGGCGTCGTCTCGCACCGTCACGCCTCCTCCTGTCTTTGACGATTCCTCGCACAACCCAGTGCCCGCCTACTCGCTCACCGACGATACCTCTCTCTACGCCCGAATCGAGCAGGCGACTGGTCTAGCGCTCCCCATCCTGCATGCACCGACCCAGGAAGACCAGACGCAGCGCTATCTCCGCATCGTCGACAGCCGCGCTTGCGACCCCGCCGACGCTGAAGCCTGCTTCCTCGAACGCGACATCGTCACTGCATTCTTCTCGGCAATCGAGGCTGGCCACGATGATATCGTCGCAGACTTTGTGTCCCGCGGCTTCGTGTCGCCAGACGTGACAAGCACAAAGGGAGAGACGCCGCTGCTCGCTGCTGTGCGCGCCGGCAAAACACCCATGGTTAGCAGGCTGGTTGCGCTCGGTGCCACAGTCAACACCTTTGGTGCTTTGCCTGGTGCCTCTTCCAACAGTTACTACCGAGACGATACGCCATGTCCCCGGCGAACACCCCTGCAGCTCGCCGCTGAGCAGGGGCACCTGGCCCTGGTCAAGGTGTTGATGGAGGACTACGGCGCCGACGACAGCCTTGTCGCGCCCGACGGAGCAATTGCCTTGCGTCTGGCCGCTCACAACGGCCACCGCGAAATTGTTCGCTACCTGCCTTCTCGACGAGCCGGAGCCTGGCTCCGATGGAAGACGACACACCAAAAGGAGATGAGGCGGGTTCGTCGCGCATTCAAGGGCATCCTCAAGTTTGTCGCCTTCTTTGTATGGTATCTTCCCAAGGGCATCGTCTACGATGTGCCCAGGGATGTCGGCAAGGCCGTCTGGAAGCGTCGGCGCCGCATCGCCGCCTGGTGCAAGCGCAAAGCCGTTGAGCTGCCCGCGCGCATCAAGAAGGAAATGGTCAAGCTGCCGGGCCACATCAAGCACGGGGCCGAGGCGCTCTGGAGGGACATGAAGAAGATCCCCGGCTACCTCAAGAGGCTTCTCAAGGCCTTGTGGAGGTTCGTTACCCGCATTCCTTCCGCCGTCAAGGCCGTCATTCTGTGGATCGGTCGAGGCCTGAAGACCATTGGCGAGTCCGTCTTCCACGTTCTCGCCAAGTTTGTCTCTCTTTTACACACGGCCCTTGTTGCCGTCTTTTCCTTTTTCCGCAGCATCACCCCCAAGGATGTCTGGGACGCCTTTTGCTATCTCGTCAAAGCCCTCTTTGTCGAGACTCCCAAGGCAATCTTTAATTTTATCAAGACGTTTGGCAAAATGTCTTATGAAGCACTCCGGGATCTGTTTGGCTTTTTTGGCAAGTGCGTTTGGTATCTGCTTTCCGGCATGCTTTGGCTGGTTCAGTACATTCCCAAGAAGTTGTGGCAGTGCGTCGCGGCCATCGGGCGCTCTATGGGTAAAGGATTTCATGAAGTTTTGGCCTTTTTAGATCCCAAGAGGATGTAATGTAAACTGGGTCTTGATTGCGCGGCGTTCAGGGTCATCTATCGCGGGGGCAGTTGTATTATTAGGGAGTTTTTGGTTAGCGAGTATACCAGAATTTCTTTTGTTAAATTTCTTATAATACGATACCCGTTTCCGTGCCTTGTTCATTGTTTGTCAGAGAAAGGATCATGGATACGAACAAATAACTTGCAAATACGTGACTTGATCATCTTCAATCCTTTGCCCTGGCACAGCTGTCAAGCCAGCGTTATAGCTACCAAGAGATGACAACTATTACCAAAGAGATTTCGCGATTCAATTAATTCCCAGAGCCAATCTCAATATGCACCTTATCAGATTCGCATTGTACTTTTCGGTCGCTTGTCTCGCACATCCAGCGACAGTTGTGGCCGCTCGCCTGTTTCGAACAGCTTAGTCATCACGTGGCCCGCGCCGTGCTCTTAACTCGAGAACAAACCAACACACCTGTCGACTTCCTTGTGCACACCTCATCCGATTCCAATATTTCGCAAATTTGCCAGCAGTTTTCCCAGACAATTACGTCAGAGACCTCATTGACTTTCAATTTCCAAATGTTCCGCTTTTGGGATTGCGCCATTCCTGGGTGCCCAAATGCTGCCGCGATTGACGTTGGTGGTTGTGAGCGATGCCGATTGATGTATTGTGCGTCTCACATAACATCACCAGTGCATTCATGCGAGGTAAACCCCGTTATTTATTTTCGAACCTAATTGCACATGTCTAACGATTTTACTAGATAAAACCTCTTGACGATGACGCTTGGACGGCCGCCCAAGAAACAGAGCTTGCACAACTTAGTGCCAAAACCAACCATGTGGCGCTATTGACACGCGCAAAAGCGCTCTCGGGCGGTATAAATTGCCGCTTGGACGATAGAGATTATCTGGGTTGTCGCCTAATGGGTGGAATGCATGTCCATTTGCAGATCATTTTTGAAAACGGCATGATCTGGCTTGCCCGAATTCTGCGCGAGACGTATACATCCTTCAGCGATGAACTGAGCAATCAAATTTTGATTAGCGAATGCGCAACTCTTCGCTGGTTGGAATCCGTTGACATTCCAACACAGCGACTTCACGGTTACGGGCTCTATGGCGATGCGGCCAACACAGTTGGTGTCGCGTACATGTTGATTGACAAACTGCCCGGTCGCGCATATAACTCTCATGCCGCTTCTAAGGAGCAAAGATCAAAGGTTTTGGACCAATGGTCCAAAATTTTGTGCACTTTGGGCAGACATTCCTTTGACAGTTTGGGTTCTTTAACCTTCAACTCTGAACATGCTGTCAAAGTTGGACCCGTCGCCAGCGATAGAACCGGAACATTGCCACCCATTGGCCCATTTCATGATGCAACAGAGTTCTACTACGCATGGGCCAATTCATACCTCGGTTTAATTGCAGACCGTCAACTGTTTTCTTCCTATTCGACGGATGCCTGGCTTATGTTCAGGCTTTTGGCTGAGCAGGCCAAGAACGGCTCCTGGTTTAATCAGTGGCAAGATCAGAATGCTGGGCCATTTATCCTCAAGCATATGGATGACAAGGGTGATCACATTCTTGTTGACGATGATTTCCAAATCACAGGCATTATTGATTGGACATTTGCAAGGACTGTTCCAATGTATGAAGCATTTGGACCATCACTGGTCTCCGCAAATACAAACGACCTCTTCGAAGGCAAACCTGGGCTCAGTGAAGATGATGCAGCTCTCGGGAGCTATCTTCCACGCCATGGGGGTCCATCCATTTACTTTGAATCGGATCCAATGCGACGGTTTCTTTTTGGCCTTGGAATGGGGTTGGGCCTATCTAAGAATGAATCTGTTGATGCCTTTCAGTGTATTATTGCTGCCTTTGAAGGCAGCGTTTTGCCGAGCTGGGAAGGGTGGCGAAGTCAAAACCTACTGGGGTGGAAAAACGATCGACTGCTCGTGAAACTCCAGGAAAACATCGCAAAGGAAGCGGGTTTACGAAAGGATTTCACGAGCCTGGGTTTGCCATCCTCTGCGACCCCTCGCTTTGCCACATGTTCAATGACGAACTGTACGAGACCCGGTGTTCGTGGCCGAAGCTGTCCGACGTGTTCAAAGCATCTCTGTGCTGTGCACATCCTTTCCAAACACCACAAATGCCCTTCAAAGAACCAAGTAAGCAGCTCCAAATCTATTCGTTCAAGATCACTTACTCATCAGAATCTAGCTTGACGATGAAGCCTGGGAAATGAGTATCGATGAGGAAGTCAATGCGCTTCTCAAGCAGGTAAACATTGCTGAACTTGTTCGGGTGGCTAGTTCGCTTCGCGACGGCAAATCATGCAAATTCTCTCCTGGGAAGCATCTTGGGAGTGGTGCTATCATGGGTTGTGCTAACTACCATGGCTGGATTACATTTGATGATGGGGTTAAGTGGCTAGCTCGAATTCCACGAACTACTGCATTCAGTGACATCCCCCTTACACTTGTCGATTACTTACTCAAGAGTGAGTATGCGACGCTGAAGTGGTTGGAGAATGTTTCCATTCCTACTCCAAAAGCACATGGATTTGGCCTCTTCTCTGACTCCACAAATCGAGTCGGTGTGGGATATATTCTTGAGGATGCCATGAATGGCACGCCATTTTATGCCCACCAAGCAACTGTCCAACAAAAGGCCCGCGTCATCAGCCAGTACGCTGATATCCTTGTCAGCATAAGCTATCATCCCAGAAAACAAGCCTGCTCCCTGGTTATTGACAATGAAGAAATCAAAGAAGAGGCCATTGCAAGCAATCGATTCCTTACCCTTGGGACTTACGGGCCATTTACAACATCTGCTGAATACTTTTCTTTCCTTGCTGAAGCTCACCTTGAGCTGATTGCCGACGGGCAGCTTTATCCTGAGTACCCTAAAGAGTCATTTTTGTTTTTCAGACTACTCAAAAACAGACTGGCCCCGATTCTCACCAGTGCGTCGAATGACCTCTTTTTTCTCAAACATGTTGATGACAAGGGAGATCATTTGCTCATTGATGACGACTATAATATTGTTGCCGTGATTGATTGGCAGTTTGCACGATTTGCGCCAGCATGTGAGGCATTCGGACCATCTCTGTTCACTGCCGACATGGGGAAATTATACGGAGGCTTCACAGGACTTTCCACAGATGATCAACTACTATCGAACCTGTTGAAAGAGAAAGACAAGGCCAAAGTGATGGAATTTGCAGCCAACCCTGAATTAACTCGCAGGTTTCAATTTGGGCTTGCTTCCGGGCTTCTCAAAAATGAGGTATTGGGCATGATTCGCGCCGTTCTCTCTTTAATTGGTGATTTAGACACATTCAATGGCAGTGTGGAGGGCTGGGTGGAAAAAGAGTGGAGTCAGGCGGCGAAGGAGGAGCCACTGTATGAGAAGGTTCAAAAGTTAGTGGCAGAACTTGATTGTGGAAGCGCAGAATAAATGGTGATGTGCTACAGCAGTAGGAAAATATAGCTAGTCAATGATACTATAATTCTCGGCAAGTGCGGCTATGCAGCTCAACATGGATGTTGTTTGGACTTGAACAAGAGGGGGCTGACGGGGATATCGGAAATAGGTCAGGCTGATCTTGGTAGACATATGGCATTGGTGGTCAAACGCAGAGTTGCTTTTATTAAGCCGTATTCGGACGACTAGAGGTGATTTGAGTATAAAAACCCAGATTAGCATTGTAGCCGCTTGGTTTATCATGTACAACCTGTCGTGGTGACTCCAGCTACTGTCTGAATAGAAGCCCTCCAGGTTACTAATCTTGATCCTCGTCCATTAGCCTAGATTGCTTTACATTATTATTATTTTGGCCCTGCGTCAACCATCAATTGTGTCCTTCCCGCGACAGAAGTCGCCCCTCAATAGCAGAGGATATCCAATACAACGGTTATCATTATCAAGACACCGGAACTCGCGCTGTTGTGCGGGACAAAAGCTTGCCCAACTGATTCAAGAAGCCCAATCTCCTCCTGTGGTAGTCAACCTCATTTGTGGCCTAGGCAACGTGGCCGGCCAAGCGTTAGCGGCGCACCACGACGTGAGAAAGGTTGTCTTCACGGGCTCCGCGGCCGCTGGACGCAAGGTTCTCCAGGCGTTGGCAGCGAGCAACCTGAAGAAGGCGACCTTGGAGCTTGACGGGAAAGGCGCCAGTATTGTCCTTGGCGACGCAGATCTGGATAATGCGTTGAAATGGACGGCTCTAGGAATCAATGTGCACAACGGGCAAGTTTGTGCGGCAGGCTCGCGAATATTCGTGCACGAGGACATTTATGAACGATTCTGTCAAGAATTTCGTAAGCGCTCCCAAGGCGCAGTTCATGGCGATCCCCTATCGGATGTGACCATCAAGGGCCCTGTAATTAGTCAAGGCCAGCAGCAAGGCATCCTTGAGCGTATAAAGCAAGGTGTCCGCGATGGTGGTACGCTGCTACATGGTGGTCAGTCCATCGAAGGAGACGGCTACTTTGTCGCAAATACCACCTTTTTAGGTGTCAAGGATGACGCATTGATTATGCAAGAGGAAATCTTTGGCCCCGTCGCTGTAAGTCATGATGGGGCATCTCGAGAGTCAAGTTTAGTATTTTGTTGCTCACGAGTATCCTTGTAGGTCATCACCCCGTTCTCTACTGAGGATGAGGTCGTGGCAACAGCAAACAAGGCCGTATTTGGTCTAAGTGCATCCGTCTTTACTGCTAACATTGATACGGCCGCGCGGGTCACGACGGCCCTTGAATGTGGGCAGGTAGCAGTCAATGCGTGGGGAATGTTAAGCCCTAATGCTCCTTTTGGCGGCATCAAGCATTCATGGAAACAAGGGCATGCATAACAATAATCAATTCTGGACCTAACCACTCAATAGAGACGCCACCCGCTGCTATCATTGCTGGCGTGCTCTTGCTTGTCTCTTTTGGATCATCTCCGCAACAACAGCATCTTCCATTTCTTGCATGTCATCGCCAGAATACTTTGGCAGGGGTTCCGGGCATAGTCCCCTCGTCCACCCAGCATAAGGATCATCGTCTCGGACCAACTTCCAGTTCTCCAAGAACCTGTGTCGGATGTGGGCCGGAATGTTGGTACCTTGAAATAAAACCTTGTGCTGGGATTCAAAAACCAGCTCCATAGATCTCAATAGCGTGATCTGAGACGAAGATCGCGGGACAAAGTTCTTCATTTGGTCTTTCAAAAGCAAATAGAAGCTTGGATGTCGGTTGCCCCCGCTGAGGTATGTATCTTGAAGACTGAGCTCATATGAGTGTGGGTAAAAGCCCCCCAGCTCCCAGTCGATAATTCCTGCAAGGCTGTACTTGGACTTGCCATCCAACCGTCCTTGCGGCCGTAGGAGAATATTTCGAGGGGTGAGGTCGTTATGGCAGAGTACAGCATCATTGGACCATTTTGCCAGGTCCGTCTTGCTGACAACAACGGGGTCAATTTCCTGGAACTTGGACTCAATTCTAACTTCTGGTGGGTTGCCAACAGGCTGAATTGTCACAAAAGAGTCTTGCAGCTTTCTTCGCTCTGAAATAGATGTTAAAAGCTCAAAGCCATCAACGAAGAATCCTGTGTGTGGACCCCCAAATGCCCCTGGCTGCGAGATCATGTTCAAAGTGGACTCATAATCGTTGCCTAGCCCATTCAGTAGGATTTCTTGAACCCATTCATCGCTCAATCGAATATAGTGAAGCTTTTTGAGGGCTTCAATCATCTCACGAACGATGGAGAGTTGATTTTCAGCATCGAGTTGCTCCCACACATCTTCCAAAGTGTTGCCTTCTACTGCCTCCATGACAACAAAGTCAAATGCTCTGTTTTCGATGTTTTTGGCCTCCCCAACCTTGAGGATTCGAGGGACATATTCTGGAAGAGCTCTTGCAGCTACCTGCTGTATCGCAGAAATCAAGTGGAAATTTTGCGAGTGCTCTGTGGCTTCCAATCGAACCACGCAGCTTTGTGCATGATGCTCAGGGCGTTTGTCGAATTCTACCCGAAAGACGCATTTATCCCAGTCTTGGAGGAACACGAGGGTCTGTTTTGGCTGGTAGGAAGGGAATATCTCCTTCAAAAGTTGGGTATCAGGACCCACGTCACGATTAGCCATGGCGATACGGGTCATAGATATTTGGCAATGTAGCTTGGCCAACCAACAATCAAGATCCACCGACAGTGCACACAACCAACAAAGAGACTGTCGCGTGACTGTGTCTCGGCCCGTAATTAGTCCGTGCAAACGGGAATAAAAACATGACCATGAAGTTGCAAAGATTCAGGCACCGCATACGCATGGCAGGGCGTGGGAAGTGGAGGTAGTGAACCAAAGACAAACGCACAATCATGCTTTTGGAAAAAGTCAAACATCACTCTAATGTTGTAGCGGTTGACATTTGTGGTTGTGAACCATGCTGATTGATGTATTATGCGCCTCTTATCGCATCTGATCTGCAACAAGGCGTACTAAGGCTCAGGTCTCCTTTTGAGACCAACATCCCATGATATTTTGATGAGGTCCTAGAGCTTAGCTCATTGAATACTTCCGTATCCGCCATATTTCATTAGTAAGTAATTCCTGAGTTTTGTATACCTATGTTATCCTCGGCCGTTCTATTTGCGTCCAAGCCTCTGCCTAGTCTTTAGACTCGCCATTTATCTTATTTATTATTCAGTCCCGATATAGTATTTATACTTGAAGTACCGGACCACAGGCCTTACTACTATTTGGTTTCTTTGTAACTTCTTACCCTATCTTGTATAGCCCAAAGGGTATGTAGGCCTTAGATAATTTTTTCTTTCTTACTCTCTGTGAAGGCGAGAGCTGGATGTATACAGAAATTAAAATAAGTATGCAAGTCACGGCATATTTTTCCTTCTGGTGGACGACACTAATGCACACCTTCAATGCGACAACTTCTTTGCCACTCATTCCCACTTTTAAGATGCATACTCACCGCTTTCATTGCCCTTGTTGGCCTCTCGAAATTCCAGCTCCATGCAAAACAGCCTTCTTTTCCTGAGGGCTGCGATGGTCAATTAGACAGCAACCCTCACGGTATCACCATATACTCCAACGGCGCTCTCAAACCGGTATCCTCCTGCGCCAAGGCTAGCACTCCTCGCATCAGGTCTGCAGATTATCCTTCAATCGAAAAGCCTGATTGCGATATCCCTAAGAGAACAACGCTCCTTACCTAGGGCATCGACGGCTACTGTCGGGTTCGAACATTGTTCTTCACGGCGGCACGTGTTATTGTGCAACGGGCGTTGGGGAAGGTTGTAGTATAAATCCCGACCAGTGCCAAGCTGGAGTGGTCGATAATACTTTCTGGGGCAAGGGCACTAAGAATAAGGGCCGATTATGCTCGACTAGTTTCTGCAACGGACAATGCACTCATCAGCTAAAGCAATAAATGAATGGGTGGCGTGATGACTTAAAGATACATTCTCGATAATTTCAATTGCCGATGTGTTGATAGATTGAGTCAATATATTGCTTGCTTTCTGTCCCGTCTTGGTACCGTCTTCCTTACTGTATAATTAGTTTGTTGAGGTTGGCAGAAGCTTGGTTTAATGACCCGTCGGTGATAAGTGGGGCGGATTTAAGCGTTGGTGAGCTGCTCGCACGCAACACCAACAGTTAGATAGTATTGTTGTCTCAATTCATGATATTGAGCCCGGTTTCAAACTTTATTTTTTTTAGCGACAGTTCAATTCAATAACCTCGATACCTTGGTACGACTTATGTGATTGCACCGAGGTCATCACCATTGTTTTACTTATTCTGAATTTGATGCCACCTATCACCTCAAGTGGAAGGGCTGTCAGTTTGTGATGAAAAGCCACCATCTGTCTTGCCTCTCGGATTGGTTGGGATATAAAATCAGCACAAACAAACAGTCTAGTTTTGAACCGAAAAACCGGTGCCTTTTGTATGTAATGTAGAACATGTCCATTCTCCCCAGCGGAACCCATCTTGACCATCAGCAGTGAAAGTGCACAACCGGGCCGAATAAATGATTCTGTTTGTCTCATAGCCATCAACCATACTTTTGTACTTTCCCATCCAACCATGGGCGCAATATACAGGATTCCCAACAATATATGGAAACCTGGCTGAGCCCTTGGTTTATTCTACCCTCCAGCACAAAGGGACGAACAGACAAGACGGAAGCGCCCAGCCGTGTCCAATACATGCATTTTTCAACAAGGCCTATTTCAACTTCTCTAGTCGCCATTTTCAAGGACTTTGGGAGAATACTCATCTCCACTCTCTCCCGCTCATCTAGGTCTAACGAGCAGTTGATATCGACTTGTTGGTAGCTGGTATCTCACTCAAACGCCAAAAAGGCCATATAGGTGTGTTTTTAAATCCCATAAAAAGTGCATCTAAATGCGAGGTTGTCTCGGGCCTTTGTCGGCACATGATCTGTGAGTACATATGATCCAGACCGGTACCAAATTAGTATTTAAGTTTTGGTATATTCCCTCGTTGAACAGGCTTCAACACCCGTTACCAACCCCTCTCATCTTACACGCACTCTCCTTCCGTTCCTATATTTATGATGTTCAAGACGTACCTCGCTGCTTTTATTGCCCTTCTCGGCTTTGCTCAAGGCAAAACCCATCTAAAGCAGCCTTCCTTTCCTAACGGCTGCCATGGCCAGGTGGAGAAGAACCCCCACACTTCAACGTTCATGATAGCTGCCCACGGAAATGATGTGAGAGTTCCATGCTCTCTAATTGGCAACCCTTGCAAGACGAACAAGGATTGCCCTCGCCCCAATGACTACGACTGCACCATCCCCGAGGAACATAGCGTTTTTTCACACCCCCAATTGGGAAAGTCTCGAATCCCTACAATTATACCGGCCCCTGCGACCTGCATCGAAGGTCACTGTCGAATTACAATGGCCACGGAAGGAGAAAAATGCGATTGCTTTCGAGGCTGTGCGACCAATCTGTGGAGTCTGAAAAAGTTGACCTGCGTGCAGGGCCAGTGCACGGCAGATCCGTGCACCCCCTGCTGGAAAGCACGAAAACGGGGACAGCAATGCTGCGGCAGTGGTGTCGTTAATAAGAAGGGTATCTGTGAATGCGCAACTGGTGTTGGGGAGGGTTGCAGTGTCACGCGACGGTGCTCTGCTGGAGGATTATTTCAAGTTTGCTGCGGAAGGGGAACCAAGCATAATGGCAGGTGTTGCGTGCCTGGTACCTGCAACACATCCTGCTTAAAAGCAGCAAATTAGACAGTCGACCGCTCGCCATATGGGTGCTTGGTTGGGTTTATGCCTCTTGGTTCATCACTGAACACCGTCGCCTGACCAAAGTGGGTGGCAGACTCGGATAGTCATCGAGAGCTCGAGCGAGCAAAAGAGGATCGATAGTCAAGCCCATATTACCAGCTGTACCGCTTTTTGCAGCCGAATAGCGACCGGCTAACGGGACATCTGTTGAATGGTCACGTGAACAGTCTGCCCTTAAAATGACTGGAATATTAACACATCACATATTTAAGGGCATTTTGCATTCTATTAGCTCTATCCTCTCGTTTTCCTATTTATTAATTAATTAAAAATAAAGATGAAAGAGGAAGGTAATACAGTTAATTAAAGCAAAGAGACCAATAAAACCAAGCCAAAACAACTCTTCTTCAAAGAACATAGATCACCCTCGGAACACAAATTCCATCTCCCACGCCAGCAATATTTTCCCGACCAAATCGACTGGTGCTGCTTTGAGCGCCCCAATCACCTCTACATCTTCTTACAGGCCGCTGAGGAAACATAAAAATGGGACATCCTTTTCTACTTTTATGGATTGATAAGATAGCATGACAGCTGGCCGGAGGCTGCTATCATTAACCACAATTAATTATTCTCCCCCCCCCCAACGTGTTCATCAGATTCCTAAACGAAAGAAAGCGCTTTGAGAATATTCTATACAACTCTCCAAATTTGAACACGACGCCTAATCCTCAAATCGCCATGTCCTAACACCATGACTTCAGAGGAGATTTGGACCTGGATTTGTAAACGCTGTGAGATAATGACCCCTTGTATTGGATCTATACACCAATAACACACATTATAAGGAACCTTTATATCTTCGAGAGAGCGGTTTTCCTGATGAAGTTTATTCCCTAGATCGACTAAGGGAAGCTCGCCCTCAAAGCCCATATTGCCCACGCAACTCATCCCCTCACTTTCCAAGGCCCAGCCTTGCTTGGTCTGGTAGGTAGCACCGGGAAGTGCATATGCATCATCGGTCCATCCTGGAGAATACGCAGAAAATGACTGCATTCGAGATACCCCGCTTCTTATCATATCACCCTCGGTCTCCTACATTGCCTTCGTAATTACGAATATCTTCCGGGAGGGGATGCAAACCCCGCCTCTGGCACATCCCGTCTGCCTTAGGCGCAACTTGCTTACTTAGGCACCGCCATGTTGTGCTTTTTATCGCAACGCGCGATTTACCTCTTGGCAAAAACATCTCCAGGCTCCTGCGATCCCTTCGTCTATTTGTCCCACCAGCCCGCTCGCCGCCTAACCTAATCTCCATCCCCACCAAGCGAGTTCAAGCTTTCACTAGTTTAGTTAATATCAAAATCTATGGATACTCTAAAAGGCGCCGCCGATATCGTGACGGTTGTTGCGGTAGCGATTCAATTAGGCCAGAGTGCCATCAAAATCAATCGATTTCTCCAAAAGGTATCCAACGCCTCTACAGAGCTCAACCGCCTCCAAGGCCTGATATGGATGATACAAACAATTGCGGATAGAATTAAATTCATCTTTGGCCAGCAGCAGACGCCTAGCAGCGACAGTGTCGATACTCATAATGATATATATCGTGCATTAAAAGCATGCCAAGAAAATCTGGATTCAATCGAAGGTATTATAATAAAAGCTAATAAAATTAGAAAAGGTGGTAAAGCTACCTCACGGGGGTGGGCACAATTACGGTTAAGTTGTAAGAAGGAGGATATACAGCAGTTTGAGAGACAGCTGGATCAATCGCTCAGTATTCTCCACTTGACACTTGCATTGAACCAAATGTAAGATATACAACATTTCTGTCTGTCCAATCCATGACTGATGTGAATGTACTGATTTATCACAGCTATTCGGAAACCATCATCAAGAAGGCCATAACAAATTTATCACGGCACGAAGAGCATATACAGAAGGAGATCACAGATATAAAGCATCATCTCCAAAATCAGCTTATTAGCAAGCAAATAGGAAATAGCAACAGGAAGACAGCCAAATGTGTCACAGCATCAGAAACCTTAATAACAAAATCATGGTTTCCGCTAGATTGGTTCAAACTGCATTATAGCAAGTCAAGCGGAATAAATAGCCAATGGTTACTAATATTCCAGGCAAATATATTCTGGTCGCAAATCCTAATCGCACACATGTGTTGGCCACTGTTTAATTGGAAATTCCCAAGATGTTATATATCAGTTCGAAACTTGGTGCCCGAAAATGCTGCGATAATCGAGGCATGTAAGAGCGGAGACAGCAAGCAGGTTGATTCTCTGCTGGAATCACATCTTGCGGGGCCAAATGATGTAACACCAGATAATAAGACCCCACTCACTGTAAGTAATCTACCCATCGATTACCAGATGAAGCTCATCTCCATAATGACGGCAATCATGGGAGGCTACCAGGAGATTGTTGAACTCCTGCTTCGAAAAGGGGCGGACCCAAATCTCACCTGTGGAAAATTCCAAACGTATGCAATCGAACCGTCCATTTGTAAAAGCAGGAGTCTTGTCTTCGTCATCTCTGACTTGCTTTAGTTCTCCGCTCCAAGTTGCAATCTGCTACGAGAGTCCGGATATAGCCCGTATACTTGTGCGGGAGAAAGCTGACTTGAGCTATAACTCAGCCAGGGGGTGGTCCTTGCTTCACTACTTATTCGAAGGAGGGAAGACTATAAGCAATGCGCTGTTCTTCTTCCTTTTCGAGGACATGCTCTTCGACGATATCAAAGACGCGCAGGGGTGGACGTGTCTGCATAGATGCGCGGCATTTGGGACACCTGAAGACATTCGTGCTTTGTACCGCCTCGGGGCGCCAAGAAATATGACCAACTGTGTCAATAAATTGGGGCAGAATCCAATCCACATTGCCGCCATGCTAGGCAATATCAGCACCATCAAAGAGCTGACCAAGGTACATCGAGAACAATCCGGGCTATCCGAGAAAGATTCGGGCATCCTCAACCTCGTTGATTCCGGAGGGTGGGCCCCAGTGCATCTGGCGGTTCATATGAAGAGAGAAGAAACAATGGAGTGGCTGATTCAAAATGGCGCAGAATTTCGCAAAGCCACGTACCAAACGCCATCGTGGGTTCCGGAAGGCCTGGAGAAGAAGAGCTTCGAGCCTATCGAGTTGGCAAAATTGGCAGGGTCTGAAGTCTTGGAGCGATTTATCAAGGCGTTAAAAAATATCGGAAAGGATATCGAGATGGGCTGAGAAGACGCGTGATGGCCCATGTACGCATGATGGCGGGATTTAAAGGGAATTTCCGACGTGCGATTTCCAGATGATGATTATGTCTCAAAAGGCTGGATTTAATGATGGGGTACAGCAGTCTGGATCAGTGGTTTGGGAGGCTAAGCGCAAGGCGGGGTTCTTCTAGATGCAGCACCAAGAATGATAAGGCTGGAGACGTGCTAATCAAAGCTTCCTGGCGCCAGACTCCATCAAAATAAAAATAAAAATAAACTAAATACATGGAAATATTAAAACGAGCAGAACAAACGCCAAAGACCAGCGACATTTGAGAAAAGTGAGAGCGATCTAATATGGCAGCTTATCACATCACCTCGGGGTAGAAATTCGACCACCCATCCCAGAGTACCTTGACACGGTGACGACAAGGCGTCTTACAGCATTTGGAGTGGATGGCGAGAGGGTCAGAGATGCGCAATCACAGCATCAAACGGGATTCCTAGGTCTAATTGTGAGTTTAATAGTCAGCATGTAATTGCATTTCCATTAACGGAATTGGGGACACTCGCCGACATCCCGAGTTCGGCGCGCATTGGCCGCCGCAAGCGCAATGCTTCCTGAAGCCATGCTCATTCGGGAAAGTGTTTTGGTGATTAGATGTGAAAATTTTCGGTGGTTGTGTTGGAGGCGTCGCCCGCGTAGGGATAGTTCTGTAGCGGGTGGCGTGGCTGGTTGCACGGCAAGCTGCATTGCCATTTCGGCTCTCACTGAGCGACGGGAGAGTGGTACTGGGTGGGCTTGCGCTGCAAAGGCCAGGCTGCTGATTGGTACAGCTGGAGCATTCCTTAGGGACCGATATATGCACAATGCCGCGAAGGGTGTCAGAACGAAGGCTTAAAAAGGCGAGCCTTGACGACCAGAGCCGCAAGACAGGGGCGAAGGTGCCGATGTTTTCAGGCAAATTCTTGTGATTAGCAACGTAGCATTCAACAGCCGGGGGCATAGCAGGATCTGCGCCAGGGTGCTCGTCGAGGGCATTTTCATCGACATTGTGTCGGGCAACAATGAACCGGGGTCGTTGACCGACACCCGCTGTAAGCTGGGCCCTGGATGAAAAGGCGTGTCCAGTTTTGAGGCCGTCACAGGTTTCGAAATGCCCGTTTAGAGGGAAACCCCGTGTAGGCAAGGCGCCGCGGTGCATATGTCGATCTGGGATGACCGGGGACATCTCGACCGTATGTAAATGAAAACAGGCTGTGGTAGCATAAGCACTCGTATAAACGTGAACCACAGCGGAGAAGTGCTTGTTCTTGATGAAAGATTGTGGGAAACAACGAACAAATGGGGATTTAAGTGAGTGTGGATGAGGGCCATGGATAAAAGGTGGTGAGGAAGCCCACTCTCTCTATATACCATCACGGACTACGCAATGTAGATTACTCAGTCAGTCACATAGACTGCTATTTCCAGATCCCAGCGGCGAGAGACAGTGCTCAATGCAGAGTGGATGTCGTGCCCTCGCCCTTCCACTGCTCCATGGCGGCTTGCACGTTTCGTTTCCTTCCCGTCTATGCACATGCGATATTCGCGGCGAGACCTTTAGTGAGTCTCACCTCACACAACCTTTAATCCACAAAAGATTCCGCTCCTATCCAATGGGGGCCCTGCACCCTCACTGCCACGCCCTCCCACACACGCCGACCCACTCCCACTCCCACGCCCACACCAACGCCAACCCGCCGCTGCTGCACATCCATCCCCGCTCTGAGCCGAGATGGTAAGGGTGGTGCTAAAATGTATCTGGAGACGAACACTGACTCTTGCCTGTTCTGAGCGACTCAATTAGCACAGGGGGGTTGGGGGGAGTGAGGAGTGTGGGAGCCCAAGAAAAGCTTCTGTAATGACAGAGACGACGACAGTCCCAACTTTTCACCGCTTCAATTCGCCTCCAAAATGTGGGCGGCCGTTCCGACCGACTAGTGAAGGAGGTATCCAGTAACGGATGAACCTCCCAACTCAGGAGAAATCCGTAACCAATCGCTGCATGAATGAGAATCAAGAAACAGCTCTCTTCTAACACATCAGTTTTTTTTTCCAACCGAAATCCTTGAATGATTCTCTACATATTTATGGAACATTCTTCGTCTCCACTTATTAGTCTGATTTTGCGAGACCACACGGTAACTAAGTTTCTGGCGCCTTGTATTTCAGCGCATCGGAAATGGCTGGCCGTCTTGTCGCAGATGCAAATATGTCCCACAACAACCGATTTTGCGGTGGTGTGGGAGAACTCGCCATAGTGAGATAAATTGAATGGCTTTTGCCGTCAATATGAGTGTGTGTCAAGCTGCGTAGGTAGCACAACTGTCACCATCTACCAACACACTCGCCCACGATCCTTTGGCTGTGCCGCCAACAGCGCTGCATGGGCCACTCCTGAGGCCAAACTAACTACCTGGTGGCAGTCGACTGCGTCTAACAGGCAGTAACCAGGAAACTTTTGAGTGGTGGAGGGTGTCATCCGATGTCTGACGTCTTGTCATACAGATCGGCAATTTCCCCCGATTTTCACACACACTGTGCCTGTGCCGGTGCTTGTGCTTACATCCTGCGCCGTATCTATACGTCCTTTGAATCGCGCATCGCACATGACCTCGGGCGGCATGCCGGCGGGGTGGATCGACCTCTCGGGGCCGCCACCCACCGCTGTTCTAAATGGGGACGGTGCAGCCTGTGGGAGGCCTGGCCAATCCAGGAACCAAGCCACAGAGTTGGCATACAAATAGTGTTCGACAATAGGCTTGGTCGTGTATCTTTCCGCCCTGACCAAACGAACAATCAGCCCGAATCCCCTCGCGACCCAAACTTTGCTCTTGTGAGTCAAAGACAAAGTTAACCTCTCAATACTTAAGATGGCTTCCCGGCCTTACCAAGACCTCCCGGTTCAAATAATCGCAAGGAATTTGAAGCCACGATGATAAGACATACATCGAGGCACCTCGTTAATGAGACGACCGATGCATCCGCCGACAACGGCCCCAAAGGGCGGTTCCAAATGAAAAACAACAACCCTCAACGGCTATGCATTGGAAGATATCAAGTCCCTTCATCTCGGATCACGACCTCGGCGTTCTCCCGCTCTGTGGAACAAGAAGAGGAGGTTGCTTAGAGCTGAATATTAGGTGCATTAGATCGACCTGTTGGCTCTTGTCATCCTTGTCGTCCTGGTTGATGCACACAGCATCAACCCAAAGGGTGANNTTGACGGTGATGTTTCTGATGGTTCCATTGAGGGATATGATCGATTTCGATGGAGATCACAGACGCCGTATTGCCGCTGATGGTTTTCTCTAGAATCTGGGCAGTACGGGACATGATTTAGTCTCATCTGCGGCCTTGGCCTTCCGAAAAAACCGTTTGGCTATGCACGGCACCTCCTCACGCCATGTGAAAGAGGAATTTTAAAACACACGGTGATGCTGGCTATGCTGTTTCCATGCTTTTGCATTCATGTTTCTCGGCCAGCCAGCTCGCAATGTCCATACCTTTTAAAGATGACGAAGAAGGATTAGTGGAGGGAGAAAAAAAAGGACGCAATGCACATAAAGGCCACTTGCGGGGTGCGGGTTTATCACCGAATATTTTGCTTACCTTATCCATCATCCAATTGTTGGGGCTGACAAGCAAGGTGGAGCTCTCCTGCCGCCACCGCAGCTGCTTTGCATCGTATGTTGGTTGCATTGCATGGTCATGCGATGACGCTACCAGACACAGCCAGCGACGTTCCACAGCGCCAAACTCGGGGGGGGCTGAAGGTATCACCCAGACGAAATTTTCCACAATGCGGGCAGGCAACGGTCAATGCGCGGGGCATGCTAAGCCCAGTTGCTCCTTTTGGTGGCATCAAGCAGCGCGACGGAGGGGAAGATGCCCTAGAGAGCTGGGCAACCATCAAGACAATAAAATACTCAATTTCAACATGACTTTTAAATAATCAGGTTGGTAATCCAGAGTCTTTAGTCCCGCAGAAAAACAAAGCCTTTGTCTTTTTTTACTTGGTCTATCCTGTGGAAGTCAACATCTTTTTTCATACTAAAGGGATGTTGATGCGCTTGGATGAAATCAACGTCTCTCTGCCCCCCCCCCCCCCCCTTCTCCTTCGAAGAGCGCTTTTTTACAAATCTCACAAGCTTGCCATCCGCTGTGGTATTGGATAGTTAATACAAGGTGTTTTCTTGTGTCACATCCGGGAACATGTCAATCGTAGATTAAGATTGCCAAGTTGCATTGAAAGCTGACTAGTCCTTTCCTTGCGGCATCGCACTAATCCGTCTATATACACGTATATGAGGAGAAAAGTCCACGACCATGGCACACTGCTGTGATCCACTGCTTACGGGCGTGAGCCTCTCCATCTCAGTTGGCTATCTAGCGCCAGGGTTCTTCTTCCTATAGATCTGGTAAATTCAGGTCCTTTGGACTTCGCCATTAACAGATCGCCTTATACAAGCACCAATCAGAATATAAAGCAATGTAAAATACGGATAGGCAGTATTGTAAGACGCCTACGGGCATGGAATTCCAACCCTGCGACTGACAGAACAGCAATCGGCGTCCTATTCAAATAATTAGCAATTGCAAAGAAAGCATCAGCGTTGACACGTACACATTCTGCCTCCGTAGGGCCGCCAACAGCGTCACAAAATTGCAACCTGTTCTCAATACACTTGTCCGACAATTTGCCGTGCTGTCGTTTGCAGCCACCTGCTGACCAGCAACAGTCCTGAGTCTTAGGGTCGCACTAACCATCTCAATGTTAGGTTAGTTTAAATAGTTTCTGGGCAATACTAACAGCTAGAGTCAAGGGGCTCATCAAGGCGACGATGGAAAAAATGACAGCTGAAGCCTTCATTTTGAAACGGATAGAGGTTGAGAGTGATGGTTGTTGAAGTGTTTGAGAGTTTTGTACGGAGTAATAGCTGCGTGATTGTTGTAGAGTCTAGTCCTTGCTTCGGCTTGTCCATCACTGCCTTCTTATAGATTCTCCAATGGCGTGTCTTTGACCCCTCAATCTTTCTCACTCGGTGAATGATGCATGCCTCCTGTCCGTGCAAAGCTAGAGGTGGCTTAGATGGTTTGCGTTCATGGCCCATTGCTTTAACACCATCATAACGCTTCCAGCAGCCGTGATTTGACTGCCCATAATGATTATGCATCAATGCTTCGGCTCTCTTTGACGTGTAAGGTCTCGTCAAGACAAGTCACAATTAAGGTTTTTTGGCGGGTTAAGCTAACACGAACTGATCTGTGGGTTAATGAGAGATGGACACCAGGTATCAGGAATGTGCACGTGCATCACTAGGTCGGAAATGTCGGAATATCGTATAATGAAACTAAATTTAAAGGGTCTTGCCGTGACGTGCATGAGAGCACTGCACGCACTATATTCGAGCCGGTCTCCCATGAAACGGCTATTGCGGAATCACTAACCTCGTAAATTTCGGAATCACTGACCTCGTAAATTTCGGAACCACGTATTAGCAAGAGTCAACTAAATATCAGACCGAGCTCAACACTAGACATACTAAATGGAGGTTACCTATGATTCTTAGCCAGACGCACATTCCTCGTTATTGCCTAGCAACAGTACCTTAATTTAGTAACCGGACACAAAGTGTTGGAATCGTCTCACGCGCAATAATCGATGTTGCATCATAAGTGATGAGTGACGGAATGAGCAGGATCTTGTTGAACGGGGTTATAGTGCATGATACTGTCGCAATTCGCGGTGGTTCCACCCTTTTGCACAGTAGCACAGTGGCTATACGTCTTACAGATCTTGTATATTACCCTGCAGTTAGAAGAAGAATATGTCCTCGAGAGTGTCCAACAATCCAACTTTCTGACGCAGGGAATGCATAAACCGTCGTTGAAAAGTAGCAAGACTAGGCATCTACTGCCAATGACAAATCGGGGTGGATTCCAAAGCGTATTGTGAAAGAACTCGAAAATAAAACAAGTACAACCAAATGATCCAACCACAGAAAAGAGAACACGGGCTCTCTTGGATTCATCACACAAACCTCGCTAAAAATAAATAACCCTTTGTATGGTGGAAGCTACTTTTGAGCTTCTATGCCTCATCACGTGAGGTTAGTGGAGGTTTTACCGTCCAATTTAAGAATTTACTCAACGCGATTTTAATACCAAATCGCCATTATCAGGGGATATTAATCCACTCCCGATTGTAAAATGGACTGCTCCTAAAAAAGGAGTTTCGAACAATGCGATAGTGGCCTAAGTATTACAGCTGACCTTTGCAGCACCGGGCGCGAGATTCTCCCATGTTAGTGCACTTGTACTTCCCACATGGTTGGGGCCATTGTGACGGAAGAGAGGAGGCGCTGGAGAGCTGGACAACCATAAAGACAACGGAATATTTCATCTCATCATGACTCGTAGATAATCAGTTCCACAATAAAAGGCCAATTTCTTTTTCAGCTCTCTCTCACCTGTTAGGCAGGTGATGTCAAGGATCACAATTGAATGTACCAGGTTGGAGACTTTCCCGTTGGCGGTTCAACCACCCGCGATATTTCCAATGAAAAATGCACTAGTACCAACGCAAAACAAAACAGCTCAGCCTCTAAAAGAGGGACGAAATAACAGTGACCAATTTCCCTACTTCTTGGCCAACTTGGTCCTTCAACCAAGCTTCTGCCTTGTCCACCAGCATTTCCCAAGTCTCTTGATCGTCCTCCAATCTTGCCTTGATGAAAACTACTGCGCAGCAAGTCGCTAAGATTTTGTCTTTGTCTGCATGATTTGTGATGGCATCGGGAAGCTCCAGCGCCGAAACAGCCGAATAACTCAGGCCCAGAACCTGTTCAAGCTTGGCATCCCAGACCCAACTTCCGATGAACGTCTGCAGAGCGACTATGGCCTGGAGTTTGTTTGAAGCATCGGGACCAAGGGAACTGCGGGCCGCAGACGTGGGAGGCGGGCGAAGATCCAAGAGAGGCATGCATTTGGCCCCGGTACCTCGCTCCGCGTTGTATGCAGAACGGCGGCTTTGGCCCGCAGAAGCACTAAATCGCTCCGCGCTGCTCGTGCCAGGAGGGATGGTTCGGCCCGAAGGCGCACCAAAGGCGCCCATGGGAAAACCGCCACTACGAGACGCGGAAGATGCACCGTCTCTGGCGGGCTGAGGGGTTTGCGTGTCCTTGAGCATGGCGCCGAACGCAGGGACTGGATTCTCGCGTGAAACGTTCCGGAACTTGAGCAGGAAATCGGCATCGTATTTGACGGCCGGTTTGGTTTTCTGTTCTCCAGCAGCAGCAGCAGCAGCAGCAGCAATGGAAGCTGCTTTGCCCTTGCTCTCTGGCGCGGGATCTGGGGTTGATGCTTGGCCAGAGCTAGTCGCCTCCGCCACGTGCTGGGATGTGGATGATGCAGCAACTGCGGCAGCCAAACTTTTACTCTCGGTTTGGATAGGTACTTTGTCTTCGGTTTCAACGGCGGGGGTCCTGCGTGCCAGCCTGACTCGGCGAACAACAGTCCGACACATTGTTTGCGGACTCGGGGTCGCGTTTTGTGCAGCCACCACCCACTGATAGTCCGAATGGACAGGCTCCCTTATCTGCCTCCTCATTTGGGTTACGGATCCAGTCTTCAACTCTTCAACGCCCACAAACGAACTCCACTTGCCGCCAACCTGGAACTTGACACCGAGCCTGACGGCCTCCCTCTCCACCATGTCAGAGAACCTGCCCTCGAACTTCTCCTTCAGGAGACGGCCGCTGCTGTCCTTTGCCGTCTTCATCCAGCCGCGGCCGTCCTCTAGTTCTCGCATCTCTTTGCGGGCAGCAAGCTGGTGAATTGTGGATGAGTCTTTTGCTAGCTTTACAATTGGGATTTCCAGCTCAAGAGGCCCATATACGCTCGTAGCTTTCAGAACAACCGACTTGGGCTCTCTGGCGGCCTTTGTATCCGATAGCATAACATATACCGTGGTTCTATTGAAAGGATGCAATGTTGGGATCTGGGAGGGGGTTTGAAGGCAGCTCGGAGCTACCACAGGTGGCAGATGATCATACTTTGTTTCCATCTTGCTCGGCCCATCCTCAGCGGGACAATCTTGACCGTCATCAAACCCAGAGTCGAAAAGCGATATTGGCTTCTGTTCAGTTTCAGATTTCTTTGCCTCTGTTTCATTCTCCGCAAAAGTCGCACCAGTTGGCGAGTCGTGGGTATTTTCGATTATCTCAAAATCATCCTCGTCCTCGAGCTCATCCTCTCCATACTTGATGTCGAGGCTATAGTCATTAATGTGCGGCAGCAGAGCAGATTTGAGCATGCGAATGACCTTCTTGCTCATCTTTTCCGAGTCCTGGACCATTTGCGCGAAGCCGTTGCCAGCGCGAGCAACCCCTTCAATCAAGGCTGTGCTCGTGCCAGACCCAATACCGAGCGTGAAGACGCGAATTGCATTCCCGCTCTCTGCGACACTTTCATTCACCAAAGCGAATACTCTTTCCTGTGACGCAACCTGGCCGTCTGTCAGAAGAAACACCTCAAGGTTCATGTCGCCGTAGCGCTGCTCAAAGGTCTCCTTCAACGGCCCATAGACCTCGGTCCCTCCGTAGTTGGCATCAAAGGCTGCCACGTGCTCAACAGCCTCCTCGAGCGTCTCTTGGCTATACGTCTTTGACTTTGGCCAGAGAAAGCTGCGGCTGCTCCCGAAGCTGCATATGTTGAACTTGATGCCAACGGGGAGAGACTTGAGGAAGATGTTGAGGGCGGCAACAAGATTGTTGATTCTGGACCCGGCCATGCTGCCGCTGCGGTCGCACAGAAACACAATTTCCGGCTTTTCGGCTGGAAGCTTGAACTTTGGCACCAGCGTGGCCATTACCGCGCGCTGGTTGGGAATGGTCGGGTGGGTTTCCAGTAAAGCAACGGGCTGGACTTGGTGGCCAGGAACCACCTCGATGACGAAATCCCGGTCGAGCTTGGCCGAGCTTTGAGATAGCGCAACAGATGCCCTTGCCAGAGGATACTGAGAAGAAGCTTCAGCACCTCCAACAATAGTCACGGTGATGGGATGAGACGGCGATTGGATGGATGTAATAGGCAATTCGCCCGGCATCTCAATATCGATGGTGATGGAAATTCCCTCTTCCTCGATGGCGGTGCCTTCTTTTTCAAGGCCATTCCGCTCCCCATAGCGCGGAGAAATATGAGTTGGTATAGTAAAGCGTACGCCATCGATTTCGGTATCATGCCTAAGCTCCCAAAGGCAAGTGATTTCAACAACGGCCTTTTCTCCTGGCGGCATGTTCCCGATGCTCATTGAGAAAACATCGGAAGCTTGAAGGGACTGGTTCAGTATAACAGCTGTTTTCCCCTCTGATTTAGCCTGGTCGTACTCGTCATTTGCTTTTTCGCGCTCCTTGACGACAGCATTGATGATGCGGTCGCCTATGGTGCACTTGAAGGCGACAACGGAAGCGCCGTCATACAACGGGAACACGTAGTTGATTTCCTCGAGCTGCTCATCTTTGGAGGGGTTGATAAAGGTTTGTGTAAACACGGTGCGGGCAGCGTATTGAATGATATCCGTGTGAGCGTCAATTTTGACTTGGGGGAGGTATCCGTCTGCCGTATAGCATCCGCACAGATTGCGTCGTCCTCGGCTGCCCCCTCTAGTGAACCGGCCTGCATCAGGTCTTCTTGAAGCAAACATTTTGAGCTGATTTTTGATGTTGCAAAAGAGAAAAAAATGAAAAGGTCGTAGGATAATGAGTCACTACTCGTGTTGTTTTGCATCAGGCAACAGCATTTCCACATTGAGATAATCCCTGCCGGCGAAGGATTACGCTACCAACACAGCTCGTATCGCATGTTTCAAGAGGCAATAAGGGCTCAATTTGGTTCTCAATGCAAGATTGCGGCAGAATAGATGACCCGATCCATAAACTCGTCCCGGAGAGACACCAAAAATTTTGTCGCAGACATGATGCATCCCGCCAGCAATATCAAGGCGCATGCTAGACGATCCGAAAATTCAAAGCGTAATTCCCGCTCAGCCCTATGACCGTAACCAAGCCCCACAACATCAGTGGAAATAAAGGTTCGAGGTCTTGTCTTGTCTATTCTAATTAGATTACATCCAGCCTCCTAATTGCGCACTTGGTGACCCGGTGTGATCCCAGGGCAAATCCCGGGGCATCGCCGAACTGCACTATTCACATCAACATATTCAATAGTCACGTACACAAGAACCGACACAATTGACCAAAAGGTTTTTTTATTTAATTTTTAATCGAGGTCACATATATATACAGCAGAAGCTTCAATACCAGTTCCTTGCCCAAAGGTTAGGCTTTCTTGAAATCTGCACACGCTCTACGTGTTTCTGGGGGTACTCATTCGGAGCTTTTTCGTCAACAAAAAACATCCAATCTGCTTACAATCTCCCGACGGGGACATTTAAGCGTGGATGGGGGTGAAGCTGCGGCGGGCCTTGGAGCCGCGCTTGGCCTTGCGCTTGGTGCCGCAGCGGGAGCCGGAGCTGGAGCCGGAGCTGGCGCTGCCGGTCTGAGCAGCAGGAGCAGCAGCAGAGCTGGAGCTGGCAACGACAACGGGAGCAGCAGTCTCAGAGACGGCGGCAACAGAGGTGGCGGCAACGGCAGCAGCGGAGGTGGCAGCGACGGAGGTGGCAGCAGCGGAAGAGGCAGCGACGGCGGCGGGGGTAGACTCGGAGGAGCTGCCAGTGGCCAGGGCAGTGCCGGAGGTGGCAGTGCCGGTGGAGGCGACGGCGGAGCTGCTCTGGGAGACCTCGGTGGCGCCGGAGATCATGGTAGGGCCGGGGATGTCGTAGGTGCTGGTGGAGGTGTAGATGTTGACCAGGATACCGGCATCGTCAGTCTGGTACAGGGCGGTACCGAGGGTGCCGTCGGGAACCTCGGAGCCGGAGCCGGTGACCTCGAGGTTGAAGCACTGGGGGTAGTTCTGGGCGCCGTCCGAGTTCTCGGCCGAGTGGAGGGCAATGATCTCGTGGCGGAGCACGTAGAAGCCCGGCTTGATGTTGGAGGGCACCTGCACGAGCCAGCCGTTGCTGTTGTCGATGAGCTGGTCCGAGGCGTAGGTACCGGGGCTGCCGGAGCCGTCGACCAGGCCCTTCTCGCTGATCTTGAAGAACTCGAGCGACGTCTTGTCGACGGCCTCGCAGCCAGAGTCACTGCAGGCGGCCAGGTAGTCGATGACGGGGCCCTTGTGGGACTCGGGCCAGGCCGTCCACTGGATGTAGATGTTGTCTCCGGCGGCGACCTGGGCGTGGCCCTTGGCGTTCTCGGCGTTCTTGTGGCAGATGATGTCGGACGAGCTGTAGGCGTCGGGGGCGACGTAGCCGTTGTCAGTGGCGTCAGTGGCCCATCCAACAACAACGGGCGGGTCGCTCTCGTAGGGGTAGGTGGTGACGTCGTAGCCGGCGTAGTAGACGCCGTTGATGACAATGTTCTCGACGTGGCCGTGGGCCGCAACGGTGGCAGCACCGGCAAGGAGAGAGAGAAGAGTCTTGGGAGCCATTTTGAAATTCTTGTTGGTTGGGAACGAGTCTGAAGAAACTGTACAGGTCTTGGTTGAATTGAGCGTGCTGAAAAGCAGTGTTGTGAATGAATGCGTTGAACCGGCTAGCGGAGATGGAGAGAATGGAAGCGACTTCAGTCAATGAAGCGATGGAAGAGAATGGCAAAGAAAGCAAAACCTCAAAGAGGGCAAGGAGAATGAATGTACAAAGGGTGCTGGAATGAGCCTGGAGAGAAGGAGAAAAAAGGACATTGTGAAGCCGGAGCAGCATTGTTGTTTTATATCATCTCTGGACCAGACGAAAGGGGCCACGCTCCACCGTCGTCGGACCCGGGACCATGGGTCATCGGAAGTCGACGCCGCGGAGGAAGAGGGGCCGATATGAGGTCTTGTTTCAGCGACGGTGAAGAGGGTCGGCCGAGCAGGGGGCATAGAGCCGGACAGCCGTCGTGGTGGTTGCCAGCCGGGGTAGATCGATGGATGGAACAGTGGCAGATGTAGGGAGCATGGGTTACGTATGTCAAAGTCTTGGCTCTTGAACAGAGGGCTTGGCGGGTGTGTTGTATTGTAGGTGGAGGAGTTGGGTGAATTGGAGGTTTATTTCAGTTAAGAGCAATATTTTCTATCTCCGTGTGTGAGCTTAATTGAGTTATCAACTATCTAGAGATGGCATTCAACTGAGACAACAATGTCGGCCAGAAGCAGTGCCACGGAGTTGAACAGAGCAAAAAGTCTTGGTAGCCCGTTGGTCTTGGCTTGTTCATCCCATCTCAACCTCCCAGCCAGGGATGTGCCCTGTTCTGTCCTGTCAGTCCTTCGTCCAAAAGACAGGTAAACCTGAAACGGGTCGACATTCAACAGGACGGTTTAGACGCGTGTGGCTTGCAGCATCCATCCTCCCAGCGGTTGTGGCGGGGCACTCTCCACCACAGCGGCCCGCCCCAGCGCGCTTTCAGTGGCCACACGGCTCGAGAGATCCGCGGGGCAATTTTTCCGCTGGCTGGCCAGGCCCACACGTGTTTGAGGGCCCTGTCGCGTCAACCAGATTGTGCATTTCTCCGAGGCCACAGAGGGCACGCGGAAATAACACAAAAAGGAGCTGTCAGCTGGCAATCTCTTGGCCGTGTTGCGGCTATATGAACTCCCCACCACGGCCGAGTCGTTCCACATGGCAGCGATGCATTTTGGCCATGTATCGTTGACTCGTTGACGGATCAAAATGTCTTGGCCAGCGACGCATCGCCCGTCACCCCTTGTGGCGATCGAAACAATCTCGGTCGTCGTGGTTGTGCACTCGGAGCCGAACCCCCACCGTCACCACACTGAGAGACATGCCACGATGAAACACGGCGGGTGAAATATCGCGTCGACGGACGGCAGACCGGCACACGATGATACCCTACACTGTCCTACGATTTTGCATGTTGATGTGATTTTCTAATGCGATTTTGAATGAATAAAAAATTAAAAACAAGAATAAAAACAAGAGTAAGAGTAAGAGTAAGAAAGAGTAAAGGAATAAAAAAATATTGGGGCAAATGACTCGGGTTTTTTAGCGGCTCCAAAAAGAACCCGAATGCGAATACAGGGCAGGCAGGCAGCACAGCACAAAAAAGAGCAGCGAAAAAAGCGTCAAGTTCGGCACTTGTCACATTCAACTGCCAGCAGTGGCGTGGTGTGACGTGGAACAACAGGCCAGGACAGGGCGGTGAGGGCCCGCTGATGCAGATGGCGATTGCTCATGAACCATTGATTTATTCATTCATTGGATGCGCGCATGACGATTGTGAAATTTCATGTGCTCGTTGGCAATCAATGCTTTTTCTCGGTTTGCCCACGAGGTCTAATTTCCCCACCCCTATTCGGTTGGGCATCACATTTCGCTAGTCATCTGGCCAAGCCCGACGACCAGAAGAAAATAACAAAAGAGAAGGGGAAAAAGGATGGAGAGGTTCCTTTCCCATTCCTCCCTGTCTTTCCATCTATCGATTGATCAACGCATCTTCCCAAACCGGCATCTACTGACGCAAGCCATATCTGCCCTCCCACTTCCACCATGTCCCTACATGAGACGGCTGGGGCCTCGCTTGCAGACCTGGAACAAGGGGCTCGCAACCCTGTCGCGCAGCAGCAGCCTGCAGCAGTACCTGCAGCTGCAGATGCCGCGACAAGTGCTGATGCCATCGTCAACGAGAAGAATGCAAGCCCAGAGCCCAGCCCCGACGCGCCGTCGTCCGGGCGGCTAGACCCCAGCGACGCCTTTACCCATCACCAGCTGTTTTACGTCTTTTTCCTCGACGGGATTGGCGGCATGCTGGTGTCGGGTGGCGTCAACTTTGCCCTAGCGTATGGTAGGTCGAACTCTGTTTGCTGCCCGTCCGGGGAGCACTAAGCTGACGCAGCAACAGTCATGTACACCACCCAGGACACGACAAAACACCCGATCCGCCTGTTCCAGCTGCCCAACACGCTGGCGGGCGACGCCGCCGTCACCATCATCGTGCAGTGCATCCTGACGTGGTTTGTGGAAAAGGGCCTGGTGGCCTACGACCTGTCGCGCCGGTCCGTGCAGCCCATTGGCTTCGTGCCCGAGCCAACAGTCGGCTGGCAGAGGCGCCTATTCTTTCTGGACGGCAACCAGAGCGAGACGGAAAAAGCGACGTCCAGAACCCTGGCGACCACCCTGGCAGGCCTGGTCCAGCAGGCGCTTCGCGGCTTCTTGCTCGCCGTGGTTGGCTTCTTCCTGCTGTGGCCCGCCAGCGTCGGCATCCTGACCGCTTTCGGAAAACACGCCGGCGGCGACTACACCTACGCCGACCGCTGGACGCCCCAGGTCTTCAAGTTCATCCTCGGCGGGCTGCTGGGCCTCTTGACGACGCCGCTCATGGCCATGTTTTGGCTCATCAAGGCCGGATGGGAGGCAAAAGAGACTGAGGCTGTCCCTGGCACACCAGTGTGATGTGTCGGCGATATAGTGCCATTTGCCAAACTGCCGCCTTGGCGATCTGCTGTTTGTGTTCCCGCGCCAAGCGTTTCACCCGTCGGGACGGCCACGCGATGCATCCTCTTGGCACTCTGGACTGATTGAAACGGAACAAACTTTTTCGCTTTTTTGCGCGGCAATATACCCTTGGAATCGGGTGCCGCTTATCGCCTATATTACTCTCCGTTAATTATGAGAGGGGGCCTGACGGGTCTGTCGCATAAACGCCCGCGAGCATCGCAATTTGCCCAGAGTGGCATTGCACTCAACACCCTGTCAAGCAATATTGTGGTATTCCTGAGCAATGGCTTGCGCGCTCAACCTTTTTTCCTCTCTTAGCGCGCACATTGAGTTCAACGATGAGTGGTGGGAAATCTGACGGCAGATTTATCCGACGCGGCCAACGGCTATAGGGCTGAGCGGGTGTGCAATATACACAAAACAGGAGTCCATGACTAGCAGCTTGGCGATGCGATTTGTCGCTTATCAAAATGATGCGACCGGTGGTGCTGGAATGTGATTTGGGAATATTACACTGCGATGTAGTTGCAGAATGAACGTGACGACTAGATATAGATTCATAACGGCCTCGAGGCCAACGGGCCTAATAATAATAGTAATAATCGGATGCAATATTGTTGAATCCGTGTCGTCGGAAATGCAACTCGACGAGGTTGGCCGTAGAGATTAGTCACTCTGCAATCCCTTGACACGATTGATATTTATATATTTTTGAACTGAGCGCTGCAATCCAAAGTCCTTAGACACAGTCAATAGAACTCATTTTCATTCGAGAATCTGTAAGTATGTCTTTGACAATCTGTGCGACAATTCTCGTATCAGGCTCTCACCTGTCACGAGCGCCACGCTACACTGTGTCAGTTTACATGTCAAATGTACACGCGAGCCACTTCAACTAGGTTCTATCATTTGATAAATTCTTGGAAATCAATCTTGCAAAGGCAGCAGAAGAATGTATAATTTTGCATGGATAAAAAAGCAAAAGTATCAGAATTGCACTTGGACAGTATGGAAACTTCCACCATCTGATGATTGTTTAAGCTGCAAACTACCCAGTGTTGTAGAACGACCAACCTACCCGCCGGTCAGCATTGATGCACCCATCACATTAGCATTAATGGAAAAACTCCCAATCATATAGCCGTTAATTCAATCGTTTTCCTATTATTATTCATCCCATTTGTTTATCGCGTCATGAGACGCGGTCGGGTGATGCTCCCGGGTAGCTGAGAACCCTGGTAGTGCTGTGGAGCCCCAACCACCGGCACGGCACAGCACGTCATAGGACCTCTTATCTAATCTCGAGTTCCAGACGTCACAACAACATAGCTCAACCACTCACAATGACACTCTCGGGGCTGCTCAAGTACTCCCTCGTGGGCCTCGCAGCCTCTCTCTCCGGCGTCAGCGCCCATGTGCGTGCGCCGAGCACCGAGTTCCATGCCTTTAGTCGCCAGCAGGGCACGCGTCGCCTCGTATCGCCTACCGCCGTCAACATCTCGGTGCCTGTGGACCACTTCCACAACGAATCCATCTACGAGCCGCACTCAAGCGACACCTTCCCACTGCGCTTCTGGTTTGACGCCAAGCACTACCGCGAAGGTGGCCCCGTCATCGTCCTTGCGTCGGGCGAGACCAGCGGCGAGGGCCGATTGCCCTTCCTGGACCATGGCATCGTGGCCAAGCTGGCCGAGGCCACAGGCGGCATTGGCGTGGTTCTCGAGCACCGCTACTACGGCACCAGCTTCCCCGTGCCCGACCTGAGCGCCAAGAACATGCGCTTCCTGTCCACCGAGCAGGCCCTGGCCGACACGGCCTACTTTGCTCAGCACGTCACGTTCCCTGGCCTCGAGCACCTCGACCTCACTGCCCCCAGCGCGCCATATATCATCTACGGAGGATCCTATGCCGGTGCCTTTGCCGCCTTTGCCAGAAAGATGTACCCTGACCTCTACTGGGGAGCAATTGCCTCGTCGGCCGTTACCGAGGCCATTGATGAGTACTGGGAGTACTTTGAGGCTGCACGCCTCTTTGCCCCTGGCGAATGCGCTCCCATCACGCAGAAACTGACTCACATTATTGACAACATCTTGCTAGGAGGCGACAAGGAAAAGGCTCAGCTGCTCAAGGACGTCTTTGGCCTGGGCGAGCTCCGTGATGTCGACTTTGTCAATGTTCTCATCCAAGGCATCTCGGGTCTGCAGGGAACCAACTGGGACCCAGACCAGGACAGCTCCGACTTTGGTTACTACTGCAGCAGTATTTCCACCGACGACGTTGTTTTTGCCAGCACCCGGTCCTTTACGCCCATTGTCAGGGACCTGGTGAAGGCTGGAGGCTATGCCAACGAGGTAAAGTCGCTCACCAACTACATGCTCAACTACATCGGATACATCCGATCTCACGTCAAGAGCGACATGAGCGGTTGGTGCTCGGGGAAGACGCTCGAGGAGTGCTACGTCAACCCGGATAAATACGATAACATTGATGTTGCTGATTCAGAGGAACGGGCCTGGACTTATCAAACATGCACACAGTAAGCCTAACCCGCCTCGGCCTCGTGGATGACAACTAACAAATTCATAGGTGGGGTTACTTCCAAACTGGATCTGGGGTTCCCAAGGATCAGCTTCCTCTGATCTCTCGTCTGATTGACTATGAATACACCACCACCTACTGCAGGAAGGCTTTTAACATTACCACCCCTCCCAACATCGAGTCCATCAACAAGCTCGGTGGTCTGGGTTTCAGCTTCCCCCGGGTTGCATTCATCGACGGAGCCTACGACCCGTGGCGCGCTGCTACGCCCCACCGCATTGGCCTCCCGCCCAGAGCCTCGACCGCTAGCGAGCCATTTGTCCTCATCGACTATGGTGTTCACCACTGGGACGAGAATGGTCTGAAGCCAGGTGACAATGCGGTTGGCTTGCCCCCACCCTCGGTCAAGAAGGCTCAGGAGGATCAAGTCAAGTTTGTCAAGGCGTGGTTGAAGGAGTGGAAGGAGCAGAAGTCGCAGGAAGAGGAATATCCTGGTGATTTGTAGATCAATCCCCAGTCTTAGATGTGCCTTTTTTACGATCATATGACTATGAAATTCATCCTATTATTTCCCTAACTGCCACCGTGTGCTTCAAGGCTTTTGTGATCAAAGCTACGATTCGTGGAATCATATGTCAAATGCATCGTCTCATTCTCGCTTGTGGATTTTGGGAATAGATTTTGATAAATAAAGCGGACAAGATATATTGCAAAATATCGAAAGGAAAAAAGTGTGTTTTAGTGTACAGTTTGGGATAGGGGTTTGTTCCATCTTCACCTTCCAATACCAATCCACCTCACCGCCTGCTCTAGTCTCAGTAAATTGCTCTAAACACCCTTACTAATGTCAGTTCCTCCCCAATCACAACATCAATCTCGGCGGGGATTAAAGCAGGGCAAATGCGCCGACGGCAGCACCGATGGCAGCCAGGAGCGAGCCGTCCAAGCTGCTGCCCATGTTGGGAGCCTCGGTGCTGCTGGCAGCAGCGCTGCTCGGGGCTTGAGTTTCAATGGACACTTCGGCGACGGAAGTGATGGTAATAGACTTGTCGACGCTAGAGGTTGTCGGCGACGGCGTCGACTTTGTCTTGGCCGTCTTGGAAGTGTGCTTGCTTTTGGAAGTAGTCTTGGAAGCAGTCTTTGACGGAGTCTTGGAAGGAGTCTTCAAGGGTGTCTTCAAGGGAGTCTTGAAAGGAGTCTTGGCAGACTCGGAGGGGGTACCGCTAGACTTGGAATGATGAGCCTTGGACGACTTGGAAGGAGTCTTGGTACTCTCGGAAGACGCCTTGGTCTTGGTGGACTTGGAAGGAGTCTTGGTGGTCTTGTGGGTGCTGGCCCTCGTCTCGTTGGCGCTGGTGGAGGTCGCCTGTGTGAAGCAGGAGAGGTACGAGGTGGAGAGCACCAGGGCATCCGAGTTGTTGTCGACGTTGTCGCAGATTTGGCCCGTGTTGGGGTCGTACCAGTGGACAATGCCGTCGTCGCAGCTGCCAGTGGTGCGCATCTCGCAGCCCGCGAGCGCGAGCTTGGAAAGAGCAAGGAGGGGAATAAGTGTCTTGAGCATCTTGAACGTGTGCTTTTGGTGTTCTCTGAGTCTGAGCTGCTTTGGTGCCAAGGCTCGAGCATCCACGAGGAGGCTCGGGGTTATATACACGCAAGATTGGATTGATCAACATCTTTAAAAATGAGGCAATGTCATAAAGGAAGAGATGTTGGTGAACAGTACTGTCGCATTCGCCTGGAATTGTTCAAAGCGGCCTTCTGAAGGAGCCATTGGGAGTGCCACACAGCCACCGGGCACATTGCTGCAGGGGGATTGGGAGTCAGCCTCATCAGGGCGCTAGTGCGAATGGGAAGACCAAAAGCCAGCCAGAGGAATGTTCATCGTAGTAGCTGGATGTTGAAGAGGGTTGGTGTGCAGTTCAATTAAAAGTGTACTAATTGAAGAAGCGAATATACTTTGGAGCCACGCCAATGCTCTGAGGGGGCTATGACGAGTACTAAGATGTGATTTTTCGCATTTCGCAGAGCGGCCCGAGCTAAGATGAAACCAACTGAAATGCGATATGAGCAGGCAGTGTAGACTTGAAACCAACAACGGGGCTTAGGATGAATCTCAAACTAGTGGATTAGAGGATGCGAAGGCTGTTGGTCGAAAGCCAACATAGGTCTGTGGGTTTGGCCTTGAACCAACAGAATCAGTGTTACGGAGGATGGAATTGGAGCAAACGCGGCCAATTTGACGAGAAGAAAAGTTTTCTCTAGGTTTGAGGATGAAATCCTGTTGCTGCGGCCGATAAAATGAGTCAACGGGGCACTTTGTTCTGAAGAGAAACAAAGCCACAGCAAATCCAAGTCTTGAGATAGAAAGAAAGCTTCCGTATATACATCATTTTTATAGATTGGATATAACAGCATAGCAGCATCTTGAGACGCTTAAAAGGAAGACGATTAATAGTAGGTATCGTGCCTCACTCGAACGAAGGATAATGTGGAGAAATAAGGGACAGCGGATCGATGCATTCACAAGCTCGTTCCATTTACGAAAGCGTAATGATTGAGCCAAGGGAGTGTTTGTACGCTGGAATCGTGCGAGAGGGACGAATATATACTTATTAGGTAGTAACAAACCTTTACCATCAAAGGATTTCAGTGATTGATGACCATGACCGCCCCTCGCTCGTCGAATTAGGGATTGCCCATGATGTGGGAGGTCCTTTGAGATCCTCGTCGCGTGGAATTCTGCCCATTCCGGCTCTTGATGCGAAATGAAGGATGCAGATCTCTAGGAAGTTCCCAAGAGTGAACAACCGCATCGCCACCACGTACCTGTGAACTGCTTGATTGCACCCCACATCATAGGCTTTCTCCGATTACCTGAGTGCAATTGAAGAATAATATGGCAATTTCGACAGACCCCTTGGAACTAATACGATTTTGGGTCCATGAATTGGGCCGACCGGTTGTAGCGCGATTTCTTCAAAGACGGGTTGCGGCTAAAAGAGTCCAGACCACTTGGGCTAGACGCCAAAACGTGGAGGCTCCGGTCATTTCTCCTGCCCCTATTCTTAGCTTTTTATAGTATAGTGTAGTATTGATTTCCAGTGAGATACAAGCACTCGCTGTAAATTGGCTATGGCGTGAATAATTGACGAGAGAATACATAAATGCGCCCGCCTCGCACACTATCAGAGATATCCAATGGCCACTGCATCTATCCAGAATTATGCGGACCTCTACTATTTTGACTGGCGCTCTCGCGCTGCTTGCCAGTGCATCACCTCAGGTGCTTGAGCGGGGCTACGAATCCGAGTGCCAGCATGCTGCAAGTTGTCCCAGCCTCAATCTCAGAGACTTCTTTTGTCGCCTGATTCTAACGTTTCTCAATAGCTCATTCACTGCCCTCAAGCCAGAAAAGACTGCTCGTCTCTCCTGAGGGCCACCATAACGCCTTCTGAGAAGTTGGTTTCCCGTCGCCCCGAAGCTTGCGTTCCCGGCGTGTTGCTAACTGCTACTCAGGACAGTCACTAAAACCATCACGTCCAAACGCACGACGACCAAACGCGTTACGTCAACTGTTGCAACAATCACACACACGATTACGGAAACAACAGCAACGGCAACGGTCACAACAGTTATTGACTTTGAGGCGGACCTTGAAGACGAGGCTGCTCAGCAGCCCAAACGAGATGGCTTGGCTCTTCCAAGGGGCCTCTCGCCAAAAATCACAAAGCTTCCGAAATACGCCGTCGAACACTGCAAGAACACCAAGGAGTACGCGGCAGCCTGCTCGGCGATTGGCGTCAAGCCAACCATGACGGCGCTGCCAGCACACACCATTACGTACACCAAGACGATAACCGGGACTGGCACGGTGACGGCAACGGCATTCATGTCAGCCACAAAGACAGTGGTCACCACAACCACGACCAGCATCATAGCTACGGTGTCATCATTCCCGGGGGGCTGCCAGAGTTCCGGCATGGTTGCGGGGGAGAAAGGGAATGTCGAGGTGCGGCGGAGCGGCAGCGGCCCCAACGACTTCACCTACGGCTTCAACGCTGCCTCGACCGAGTCGTTCAGAGTAACCGACAACGGCGCGCTGCCGGGCTACCTCGTTACCAACGCCGACGACGGAACCGGCCTCTTGGCGTACACGCACACGTCGTCGGTTGCTAGGATTTACGACGTCGACGTCGACATCCTCGACTTTACGGCCGACTACGCAAACAAGACGCTTCACACGCTCAAGTGCGTGCAGGAACACCTGCCAGAACAAGGGCGCGGGCAACCGGCGATGGACGGCTTCACTTGCGCGTCAACGGCCCGCACCGAGCGAGTTCGAGACCAGGCTTTCCTCTGCCAGTGGCCCAGCGGCGTCGATCTTCCGCCTTTGGCTCTTGGGCCCGCTGGCCACTCGTCCAAGTTTTGCACACCTATCCAACTCAAGACGCCAAATTGCCAGCAAAGATGATGATGATAATGCATGTGAAAAAGGATGCTGGGAAGAGGATGCGGCGGATACATGCTATGCCCTAACGCTAGTTAGCTGTATCGTACATTTGGACCACTTTACTTGTGCTGTATGGAAATATGTAATCACGGGGAATGGTGAAATATTTGGAAGATGGTGACTCGTGAAGACTAATTATTCTACTGCTCATCTTCACCCAGGATGGATAATCATTCCTTCTTGAATTCCACTGATTCAGATGTCTTCTGCGTCCCGGTGAAGTCCGCAACCTTGGTAGCCATGTCCACCGGGAATGAGTAATGCTCGTGGATATACTTCCACACTCCCTCCGTCTTTCGCACAATGGACGTGGATCTAAACGAAAAGTCGTATGGGGATCCGTCTGCAGCCGTTCCATCTACCCGCTGAACAGCCGTGATGTAGCCGAAATCCGGTGTCACTGCGACAATCTCAACCTCCCTGAAGCGTTGGTTTGTCTTGCCGAGATAAGGTGTAATGTGATCATAGTGAGCCTCGAGGTTGGGGCGATTCACGGTTCCCATCAAATCAAAAATTGAGTAGTCCTCCAAGTTGAAGAATCGCTTTCCCGAACTCGGGTCGGTGTGGGCTCCATGGTTGAGAAAGTGGCCGAATTCCTTGTAAAATTCTAATATTTCGGCTTCAGTAGAAGCCAACGAACTGTCGTGATACTGAAGGCGATGAGTATTGAACCAACCAAATTTGAAATACAATTCTTACTTTACTTGGTGGGGAGGTGAGAGTTTCATGGAGCGCTGGGACTGTAGTAAAGTCGGTCTGGTGTGGTAGCTCAGTAACGGTTCCTAACGAGCAATGGGGTGGATATTTTGACAATCGTACCTCTTTTTGCCAATTCGCCATGGTTTCTGTAATGCTTATCGTGTACTCAGGACTGCGCGTAGTTTACGTGTGAAAGCCTAGGCAATAATAACCCCCTTGAAGCCAGTTATAGTGCCTTTAGGATGGCTGCTTGCCAGATCAAACTATCTCAACCAATCGGGATCCGACGACTCGGACCGCGGGGCAAACCTGAGCCGGCAAAATTGGATTCTACTCCAGTTTGCACTGCCCGGCGGGTGCTAAACCACCGGATTCTTTGCGAACTAGACCTAAACGTCATGTCCTGGGTTGGAGGTATGCCTAATGTCTAGCTTGTCGGGGCTCAGTCTGGGCCTTTACGTTTCTTAGACGGCTTGATGACTCTCAATAGTACGTACTTGGAATCAAGAACGGAGCAGAGGGCATTGGATTGAGAGTAGAGTGTAGGTAAAAAACGACGTGACTTGTTCAAATTTGGATTTGGCTACTCTGTTATTTGCTTCTCTGGCTATCTTCAAAAGAACCCCAGTCATTCATCCATCAATTAATGACGTCAAAACTAACTCTAGTATCCCTAGGAGGAGGCGCTGGGATAGTGTCCAGTCCTCTTGGTCCGATGTTGGCTCTCTTCTTAAGCTCCTTCTCGTCTTCCCCACTCTGCAGCTTGGCAATCAACTGCACTGGATCAAAATCAACACCGATTGGGTTCTCTGCATATGCCGGTGACGCCATCATTGCGTTCGCCTCATCAACAGTGCCAAAGTTGTCTACTTGTGTTTCAAGCTGGTTTCCGTCCGGGTCCTGATAATAAATGCTGGTCGTAGGACCGTGGTTCACACACCAAATAGGGAGAATGCCCCGTGCTTTCCGCTGTTCGTAGGCTTTCAAAAGATCTCCCAGGGTGCCGAAGGTGAAGGCGATATGTTCGAGCCCAGCCGATGTTGGCACTTTGTCAGAAGTGCCTGGGATGTACCCAATGGCCAAGCGATGGTGCTCTTCATCATATGTCAAGAAAGCCAATTGCTCATTCTCAAAAGTCGAGTAAGCTCCAAGGAAGGCTTTGTAGAATGCTACCATGGATTTGTAGTTGGAAGTTCGCAGCACAACATGAGCGAGGCTCTTCGGGGAGAGGACCTTTTCGGACGTCATTGTGGAGACTGATTTTCTGTTTTGGATGAATCAGGGCTAACAGGGATTTGAGTCAAATATTGGAGTGGAAGAGCATGGTATAAGACCCCAGTATTATTGGTTTGTTTTCAGTTCGCTTTGTCTAGTACAGGTGCCATGCCTCGGAACCGACCCATAAACCCGCGGGACTGGAGAGCTCCGGCTTCCGGACAAGGGTGTGAGCTCTCGCCCGCAGAGGTAAACCTTGAGATGATGACCCCACCGGAACGAGCAAATCACAATGTGGGCATAAGACGGAGAGATCCATGAACTGAGAAGTCAAATGATTGGTTACACGGAGCATGACTTGCTAGTGTTTTGATTGTAAGCTAATTTAGAGTAATATGGACAATGTCATGCCAGTATTGCTAAGCCAACAGCACATTCAATCTTTCAGAGCGGCGACAAGTGCAGATGTGTCCTACGCCTAATTAGAACATAAATAAAAGGGTAGAGGGGAATTTTGCTTGCGTACGCCCCAAACTTGATAGAGTCGAATTTTGGAATTGGTCTCGTCGAGAATTAGTCGGCCCGCAAATTCGCCCTCGACGTGCTTGCCGTTTCTCAGGCCCATGGCCACACGCGCTGTAAAAAGCAAATCATTGGTGTTGATACCAAAGACATAGACCTTGAGAATTTCATGCTTTCTTGTGGCAATCAATTTCCAGGCGTTGTCGCGGGAACGGCGGATTTCTGCCACGGTTAGCGACGGATCAGAGGCGTAGCGGTACGCATACCCTCGGTGCCGGTGAATGGGCTGCCTCCAAAGTAGGCCACTCCATCCTCGGTGAATATTTCATTGGCCAAGACATCTCCGGCTTGGGGGCTCGGGTCGTCGAGTAGTTGATAGAATCGCTCCACCACCTGCTTTGCTGTGGGGGAAATTTCGGCGCCAGCCGGCCATTCCGCTGAGTCGATGCTGTAACCCATGACTATGATTTCTGCCACCCAAGAATTTTTGTATAGCGTATTGTATGACAGAGATCGATTTGATGTACCGTGGCGTAAAATGGTTGGTCGTGCTTGTATGTGTGATTGTCCGGAATTAATCACCCGGCAAGTCCGCGGATTTGACTGCGCCTCATGGCCGGAGTATGAAAAGGGGACTGTCCAATATGCGCCCCCTTCGGGTATCCGGAAACAGGAATTTTCTTTGTCATTCTAAACAGAGTAATGTGACGGTGAAAAAGTCCCGATTCGAGATGGCAGTGTTGGCATGAAGCCGTCAGCATGCCTAATATCATATCTTGGAGCATGCCCAACCGGAGCAAAGTAAGTTGGGTTTTCCTGATCCACTCAGTTTCCTATTAAGGAAATTGCTCACTTTATCTACCCAAAAGAGGTTGAGGCCACCACCGACTAATCGATCAACAGAACGCGTCTGAGCAAATTCTGACTTTCCCTCGTTCAGAGATGGCGTCCAACAAACCATCTTCCATTGTGCTAAATTCCAAAGAGGGGATGGAGGCTAAATCTGCCCGTCGGTCGCCGTTGGCTTGCATGTACTGTCGCTCTAGGAAGGTTAGGTGCGACGTGTCGCAAAACGGATCGCCATGCATGAATTGCAGACTCGACGACAATGCATGCATTGTGAAAAGAAGGGCTTCCCGAAAGTAAGTGCCACACGAATGAATTAGAATCAAGACAGAAGAACTAACCATCTTAGATTAAGCTCCCAACAGGGACTGAGTCCACCCTGGCAGAGTGGGATAGTTGGCAGAATGCCACCGCCGAACAATCGAATGGAGGCCAAGGAAACTCCGACTCCACAGTCACAGGATGAAAGACTTAATGAATCTGTTACTGCCAAAAACCCGCATGTCTCCGATATTGACTTTTGTGATGTGTCGGACCCCATGGATTCGTCCCCACAAGAGGAGAATAGCTGCAACGCAACTCAGCCAAAGCCCAAATTAGGTAATAGCCCAAAAACCCCATGAACAGGCGAGGAATTGGGAAATTGATGAATGATTATGCAGTTGAAAGTATGGTGGATGACCTCTTGTCTCCTTTTGTGCACAACACTATCCATCACGGCTACACCCCACAAACAGGAATGGTCATGTACGGCACCTATACAGCTTTGTCTGCCGGGAATATGTTTTATACGCCGGCGCAAGATGTTCAGTTTTTGGAATCCGAGGGTTGCTTCAGTCTTCCCGTAAGACCAATTCTGGACCAGTTTTTCCGAGAGTACTTTCTCCACGTTCACCCATTGCTACCCATGCTAAATGAATCCAATTTTTGGGACGCCTATAATAGCCCGACTCCACCGGAGAACAAGAAGATATCCTTGTTCTTGGTACAATCTATGCTTTTTGCCGCGTGCAATGTAGGTGTTATGTATCCATGCAAAGTCCAAATAGCGGCTAACCTCTGTGTCCAAGTGTGTGCCAACAGAATGCATCAACATGTTGGGCTACCTGGATGTTCGGAGTGCAAGAGCTTCATTTTATCGAAAGGCCAAGGTGAGATGCGTTTCAATTATGGAAATGAACAATTGCTAAAAGTCTTTAGCTTATTCACGATTTTGGTATCGAGAAATCTCCGATGACGATTGCTCAAGCGGCTCTTCTTTTGACATTTTGGACACCATCATTTCATGCAGACACTAAGCCTAATACATCTTGGTTGATGGTTGCCATTGAAAATGCAAAAGCAGCCAATGCAGATCTATGCTTCGGTACTCAAACAAACAATGAAAATCAGAGTGACCTCAGACGGCTCTGGTGGTGTTGCATCATTCGCGACCGTATTCTGCCCCTGGGATTACGACGGAGCATACAAATAACACCTGTACACTTTGACTTGAAGAAAAATATGGAGTTAGGATCCCAAGAGCTTCAGAATGAGATAAATCGTTCAAGAGTCTATGATGCAGAAACAAGAACTTCTTTGGCAGCCATCATCAAGCATCTTGTTAGCCTTTCCGTTATTCTTGGCGATTTACTGCTTGCATTGTACCCGTTGAGAAGAGAATGCGATAATTGTAGCAAGCAAGTGGCACGCAGCGTTTTCATTCGAAAGCTGAAGCAAGATCTTTTTCATTGGTATGTGAGATCACCATTTCACAATTACATTGTCCGAAAGAATATGCCCGAACACGAGTCGGTCATACTTTATTCCTCACTTTTATGTATTTACTACCAGTGAGTTACTCTCAAGAGCTTGATGGCATTTCTCTAATTCCTCTAGTGGCGCGATGATTCTCGTTCGCCAGCACGAACTCAAGGAGATGCAAATCTCGACGAATCCCGATGCAAGACCCAAAGCCTATCAAATCCAGCGCGAAATTCAAAATTCTACCGACTCAATTACAGAGTTTCTCGAAAGTCTGCACCAACTTCACTTAGCTCGATGGCTTCCAATTACAATGTGAGTTCACATGACAGTACATGTCCAAACGTGTGAACTAATTCAATTTACTATCTAGCGTCGCTTACACAGCGTTTCCTCTTGCCAACAACATTATCAATACCATGGAAGTCAAGTCGGAAAAACAGCCAACCCTGGCCAAGATACACAAAACCCATTTGAGCACCTTGGTTCGGATTATGAAAATCTTCCACGAGCAGTACGACGGAGTTGAAGAGGTGATCAAGACAATCCGCCACATCATCGACCAAATCAAAGGTCACAGAGGAGTGTTCCTGAACAAAGAAACGCAGATGAAACAAGCCCACGATTGTATGAATTGGGATCTGCTTATATCATTTGCCGTTGATTGGAGTTTGAGCAGTGGAAAGTCTGCAGATGCGCAGGGCTTCGACACCGACCTACGCCAAATGTTTATTTCATCCTTTAGCTCCCCCACTGAATCATTAGAGAATGAGCCGCAATGCGCTACAGACACAACGCAAAATGCACTCGAGGTCATCGAAATTTCCTCGAATAGAACAGCAAGCACCACTACTACAATATCATCAGATGCAACAACGCAAGAAGCGATGCTCGCCCGGAACCCAAGCGGTTTGGACTGCGGTTCCGCACATACAATCGATAATCTGACACAGAAAGAATTGACCTCGTTCATGGAAAGCCCTCAAATTTTCGCGTCGCCTCCAGTCAATCCTTTTGCTGGGGAACCAAGATTAGATGAAGAAGCGGGATGGGACTCAGGCATGGCCTACAATCAAATAGGACTGGCACAGGTGGAGATGGTAGAAAGTTATGATTTGTTATTGGGGATGGATTGGGATGTGGTAGGCAATGAGGGGCCGGGGAGGTCTGATATGAGCCAATCCCCAGACTGAGACGGTTGGGCGGACGATTCCGGTTTTGTTCTATGAAAGGCTCACTACTGAAACAATCTACTAGAGAATTCAATGGAAGTTTAATCACGATATCCTATAGAATGGCTGCATGAGGACGTAGACCGGCCAGATGGTGTGTTCATGCGGCCTAGTGACGCTATGATCGGTTGATGTGATTTGGGGTCAAGTATCCTAAAGCCATGGAACTTCTCTCCCTAGGGCTATGGTTTGGGGTAGAAAAATACGGCTAGCCTGCGGAATAGAAAAAAATCCGGATAACCAAGTTGTTTCGCCCCGACGGTGAGAACCAACGGAGCCACTGCTCCGACCGGCCCGATCGTGAACCAATCCTCACACCAACTCGGTTAAAGCCTTGGGCGAATTTGAACATATGTAATAAAGGGTGGAAGGCTGAACAAGTAAATTGATCAATTTTAGTGCATTGAAAACGCAACGAGAAGTCCAAGCTACCACTCATTTTAGTCATCCAATATCGTCAAGTCATTTACGCAGCTGCCATGTCACAAACTGCCTTTCCCTCATTGGAGCCGGCTTTTACAGCTCGGTTATTCCCCGGACAGGATTTTAAGCTGGGTCAGTATTTTAATTAGAGGGCAACATGGCAAAACGTGCATCTAAGATGATCCTAGGAACGGCGGGAAACGGTGAAGTTCGGAGTCTAGTTGTAAGTCCCCATTACCGGCTCCCATTTACTGGATTCGCTATTGACAATTGTTCTACAACGCTATAGCCAATTTCGTCGGGTACTGTCAAGAGCGAGCCGGAATTCGGCGTGCCTTTGGATGCCGAGTTTGTTTTTGGATCAGACTTTGTGCGGGTTGAGCCCACGCACCAACATTCTCGGATTCACGTCAACGCTATCCTAAGGTATGGGATTGAAAGCAAATAAATATCTTGATGCATTGCTAAGGAACTAAAGGCATAAAAATGGTGAGCTTCTTAACTACTCCTACAAAGGAGTGATCAAGATGAATGAGCAAGTTGTGGCAATCATGACTGGTGATCCAAACGCAACCACCACGGATTATGGAAGTGCACTTTCTCAAGTCAAGATTGAGAGTGGAGCGGAGGCGTTTAGTTCTTTTGAACATGACCTTTTTGTTGGAAGCGCCCACTTCGTTGTTGAGGATGGAAAGTTTATGGTTGAGACGAAGATATCTCGAGTGCGGGGTTGACATCGTTTCAATTGTGTGAATACTGGCCAGGGACCAGTTATTGACTAGGGACATGAATACTGAGACGAGATGGTGAATCAGAATGGGGGACTAGCCCTGCGTATACTATAGGTTAGTTCCTTAGCCAAATGGAAATTTGGAATCATCTTTCAATATCTAGGGCCCTTATCCATTGTGATGTCATCGGGTGGATCACAAATGGATGGATGCATGACCCTTTCCTGTTCTTCCACATTACCCGAAACAATTCTCTCCGTGTTGAAATGTTTGATACAATGTTAGCGTATAATTGCTGCAACCAAGACGTTCTTTCGCATTGGTAATACCGGCAACCCCGCATCTCGTAGTGGTTAGATCGGGAGCTGGGATGGCAAATCTGCGTGACCAGGGCTTCGGAGCCGAGATGCTTTTTTGGGGAGTGTTGATCTCACACGTGGTGGTATCAGATTTTAGCGTCATGAATAAAGCGACAGCTAGATGGCTGGTGGCATGCATTACCGGCTGAATGTAAGCATCATTCTCCGTCTCCAATCGGGACATGGGGACATTTGCAGCCGCGGTAGACATTGGAAGTTGCAGAATACCGGAACGAGATGTATGCTGAAGCGGAGTGTGAATAAAAGGCTGCTGGATGAGAATGAGAACGACAGCCGATGCGTCTTGCAGCTGCTCAATACCAATTTAGCTGCAACTCTTTCACAAGCACTTGACCGTCTCAAAGCTAGTAAAAATGTCAAACATCTTTCGCCACCTCCCGGATGACTGCGAGAACGGACACGATGAGAACTCGCCGTTGATTGAGCGCGATGAGAACCAAAAAGAAGGCTGGAAATCACGAGAGGGCATGGCCTCGGCTATGGCTACATTTGGCCTGGGCTTTACCATCATGTGGACCCAGGCCTTGATTCGGTGGTTCGCTTCATCGACGGAATTCAAGGCAGCACCAGTTTTAGGACCCGATGTCATGGAGCCTTGGAGATTGGTCTTTCTTCGAATATTCGAGGCTCTGAGTGTTGGAGTCCTTTTGGTCCATGTTTGGTTTTGTTTTCTGGTGCCTGCGTTCCCGTACCTGCGACAATTCAAGCCAACAGAAGAGCAGCCCAGGTTTACGCTCGATGGAAGACACGTCATTGGCGGTCTCGTTGCACTATGCGCCGACGGCTTCCTCAACTGTCAGCAATACATATTCATGTGGAACTCGAACAGCATCAACATGGGCGTGTGGGCCAAGTTCCTGCCGTTTCATAATCACAAGTCTTCAACGCACTACGCTGAAAGCCTGCTTTGGGGTCCTCCAATGTACGTCTACTTTTGTGCCGGATTTGGCATCATCGGCAGTCAGATGGCAATGCGTCTGAGGAAGAGATTTCCGACATTCACGGATGCGGGCATTTACACCATGGTCTGGTGCATCGAGTTTGTCTTTGACTTTGTCATTGAGAACCTGGCCATTAGAATCACCCAGGGATACGGCTTTGCCAAAACCTACGGACCACTGACGCTCTTCCCCGGCAAGATTTACCAGTTCCCCATCTATGAGTCGGTATTCGTTGCTACACTCGGGTGTCTTTTTACTATTATGAGAACAAAGGCTCACGAGACTGGCCGATCGCCTGTCGAGGCTGGCTACGAAAACTGGCACCCACGACTCCAGAATGCCGTTAGAACGTTTGCCGTTATTGGATTTTGCGCAGCCTCCGTTTTAATGTTTTATCATCTTCCTCTGAATTGGTTCGGCTTGATTGGAGACTGCCATGCGGATATGCCAAGCTACATGCAACCCGGGCCTGTTGAATAGCCGAGGCTATCTTGAATGATATATTTGGGCTCCATTGTGGATGAAAGCGGTCAAGTGGGGTTTCCCACGAAGATAGTTTACATTTTATTGAACTGTTTGAACAAAGCTGTCGAGATTTGGTGAGATCTTGAACGCTTTTATTGAAGTGGAAATTGAATCACTATGATGGCCTTGAAATATAAATTGAGCAAGCAAACATGATTTAGATAGTAAATTTGTAAATTTTATTACTAATTCAACCTATTCTTCAAAGATGAATCGGTTTTTGATTGCCCCGATGTTTGAAATAGCCACCTCCACCTCATCTCCATGTTTGAGCCACGCAGGTGGTTTCATGAATGCGGCAACCCCTCCAGGCGTTCCTGTTAAAATGATGGTTCCAGCTCTCAGGGTAGTGCCGCGGCTCAAATGAACAATGAGGTCCCCTACACGAAAGAGGAGGTCATCTAGCTTTGCACTTTGCCGTTGTTCTCCATTAACCTTGGTGATGAGGGTGAGATGGTCGATATCTCCTGCTTCATCAGGCGATATGATAACGGGCCCGATAGGCGCAAATCCGTCGAAGCTCTTGGCATATCCGTGTTGTTGCCCGCTGATTGCAGGTACCTGCCAGTACCGACTGCTCACATCGTTTGCCGCGCTGTAGCCAAGGATAAAACCAAGAGCTGTAGGTGCATCTGAGACGTTCTTACAGTCTTGACCCAATATTACAGCCAACTCGCCTTCGTAGTCCATCTGAGCGCATGCCGGATTTACCAGAATGTCTGCGTACGGATTATTCAACGCGTCAGGTGGTTTAGTGAACACGGTTGGGTATTGAGGAGTTGGCCATCCAGCCTCTGCAATGTGTGCCTTATAGTTAAGCCCGATTCCATAAATAATAGGTGCCTGAGCAAGTGGAGATAGAACCTAAAGCAATGTTAGTGTTTAAAATTCACTGGGGATAAGTAGACCTTCCTTTGAGATTTTGGCGACCTCATCTGTCTGCTTCAGGCTCCAAGGGGATTCTCCAGCGTAAACAGGGACTTCACATCCCTCAAAATCGTCCAAACCTCCGGCTTCTCCGAACAAGACGCGACCCGAAGGGTCCTCAAATCGGATAAGCTTTTTAAATACTGGCTTCATTGTGTTTTAGAGGGTGAAGAATGATGGATTTGCTGGTAAATTGGTACTGAGAGACCGTTACATAAAGTAAGGTTGCCTCGGTTAGTACGGCGCGGGCCCGGAAGACATTTCACAATCTCCGAGGAACCTCCTCTCTCGACTTCCGGCCAGCCACTTCCGATCCCGATAAGCTAGCTGGTGTCAGACTCAAAAAGTGGCTGACATCATCTTAGAAAAGAATACAGATGGAATATTCAACAGCAGACTTTAGAGAGCCTGAAGAATGTATTAATCTGGAAAGTAATTATAGAACATATTTCGTATGATTCGTTACTAATTCTACGGCACCTCTGGAGGCCCTTGCGTGTTTTCATTAAAGCCCTGCTGATCTGGAACTTCCAACATTTCATCCAATGAAACGGGTCCAATTTGATGAAATGAAGGTAAAAATGTGCACCAGTCTTCCAACCCCAACATGACATCAAAAGCTGAAATCTAACGCAAGGATATGTAAGCTTAGTACGAGAATAGGATTGAGCTAACCAACCTCTGGGTCTGTTAGTGGCTGAGAGGCCCCGGCAATGAATTCTCGGTGCTGCCATTGGCCGATTGCATGTGATTCGCCTGGCTTCTGCTTTCTCGCCTTTTGAACACAGTTTCTTGCATATGAGACGATTTCTCTTGGAAAGGGAAACTCTAGTTCGGATGAAGAAATGAATTCCAGGTATCCAAAATGCCCAACAACAGTATCCATGAGAGATAGATCCGAGGGAACTGTTGGAGCTAAAGGGTTCTTTAAAAGACAGACAAATAGGTTGATTAGACCAACGAGAGGGAAGTAAAACGACAACCTGGATGATGGTTTGGATTAGAATTTGCGAAATTCACAAATAGAATGAACATACCAAACCGGTAGGGCCGCGGTTATTTCGATTTGTTGGATGCCCAAAATGATTTGTCTTGAAGCCTCGGCAACCTCATCGGTGCTCTTTTCTATCTGAGCTCGTATTTCCGGGGCTGTGCTAGACTGTATATCTGGTCTGTGCCAGGGATAACAAAAAACACCATGGATAGAGATGACAAGGGTATAGTGACAGAAATGAAGATAGAGAAGATGATAGATCTGTGTCTGTTCTGGCAGGTCATAGTTTTTGAAAGGTGCTTGTACTCGGAATATTGGGTTCATGGATTCTCGCCATTGCCGAACTCTATTGGTCAGGTCTAGAACCTCGGCTAGCATGGTCTCTGGAGAATTCCTCATTGCCTTTGGGCTATTGAGCTGTCTGGAAACCATGGAAAAGATCTGAGAGTGGGTAATAGTTTTGATGACAAATTCCAGTGAGATGTCCGACCCTTGGTTTAGTGAAGCAGGAAGAGGACAGCTGACGAAGTCATCATCAATCGCCTGAACAACAATTAGTGCTATTGAAGGAGAGCGGACTTGGGAGGTCTTACTGATGGCCTCCCGGTTCGATAGGCCAAATGCTTCTCATAGCAATAAACCGTCCACCAAAGCCGCTGTCTCGCCCGCAACTCTCGGTTTGGAGCCTGATTCGGTAGATTGGTCATCAGATGTAAGCCTTTGGACTGTGAAAGCATGGTTGCGCCTGAGACAAGCATATACTCCAATGCAGGTGTTCCGAGCGCCTCAGCATGGAATGCCTACTCTCATTAGCAGAATCCCAAGTATCGCTCCGAGCCCACTCACCATCATGACCAGTGCTTGAATTGAGACCAAGTCTGTGTGTAGGTAGAGAAGGTCAGTGTGTACAGAAAGGGCATTCTCAAAGTATCTCCAAGATTGAGCTCTTGAATCAGCAAACCCAGCAGGGCTGGAAGTTTGAGATAGGGTGTAGCGACAGCCGGATGCATACACGGTGTTTCTTAGTGCATACCACGGCTTGCTTTCGATTGCTCTGGGGTCTCCTCTGAAATACTGTTGCAAATGCTCCTCAAAGTCGCTCCTTTCTACAATCTCAAATATCGAGTCCAAGCATCTATCAAAATAGGCTGCAAATACTTGTTAGAACTGTTACTTTATACCCGTCAACTGGATGGATGTACCTTTTGACCATTCTAAAGCTGCTTCCATATCTGGCTCAGGAGCTCTCACTGGGTTCAGACCCCGTGCCAGTCGTTCACCTCGCATAAGCTTCTTTCCTAAGCGTCTGGCACTTGCTAAAAAGTCTGCTCGGCCCACTTGGCGGGATATCCACTCAACAGCAGGCAGGGTGCAGATGGAGAGATAGGAGGCGCATTCTACAACGAGTCAGATTTCTGAGGTTATCGGACGTAGAAGCGCATTTACCTTGTTGATTGGAATTATCCTGGAACGGGTCAGCCGAAGCATGCAATTGCTCATGAACGGCCGACCATACCTGATCAGCAGCATCGGGAACACTGTCATCTGGTGCTGCAGAGATGGGCGGAGAGACGGGGAGACTGATAGACTCTTGTGGACCCAAGGGATTGATTGCTGGCATATTACAAACGTTGATCGACGTCTCCACAGGCTTTGGCGGTAATTCCACAACGGGGCTAAATTGAGCCGCTGTGGGAAACACAAGAGCCATGTCTGCACTTGGCGACCGCATGATGGCATTTAATTCTGATTCCTGGAGGGATGCTGATGGGCTGATGATGACTTCTGGAGCTACTCGAATGGTGTCGAGGTCTTGAAGCGGGCTCTTAGAAAACTGTGCTGGGGACGCGACTGACATGCCGTCAGCAAGGCTGGCGGAGCGGCTTTCACTCAGATTTGATTGAGTTGCGGCGCGCAAAAGGACCTCCATCCGCGCGAGCCGGTCTTCCATTTCCTGCTCGCGCTCCTTGCGCTTCTTGTTCCTTCTGCGCCTCTCTGGAAAGATACAAGGCTCATTGTGATCCTATATAAGAGTCAGGCCACCGAGCTCGTCTATCAGAAAATGGGCCCACTTACTGTGCAGTTCCCGCAAGGATGGATTCCGCTACCTGCAAACGATAACTGTCAAATTGGGCAACTCTGGGCTGGCTCCGTTTTACCCACATTTTGCTTTTTTGATTCGACAATACTCGCACGCTAGGGAGCATTTTGATGATTCACGCTGTGGTGGCATTTCTTTTCTTGTTCTTGAGCAAAGAGCTGATGGGCTTTGGAATTTTCTTGGGGTAGATGCGGCCGGTTAATCAAGCGTACTTTTCAGCCAGCAATTGAGGGGTTCAGCGTGGCTCATCTTCTGTCACACACGTGCAGACAGCCAGCTGTAAAGTTCTGATCCCTGCATGCGCGTGTAAATATCTCGGCGTTTGAGAGAATCCCGAATATCCCTGTTCGATGTGGTGGGGATGCCTCACTCCAAGCTAATGCCGACGCGCTTCCCCACTTCCCCGCGTCATGATTCCAGTTTGAAGTGAGATCACCTTGAATATGTTGGGGTAGTATTAGTGCTAATCTATCTAGGATATCGAGTCCTGGAACGAGAGTGGCGACTTCTGACTATATCAGGCCAGTCAAGTCGTATTGGCGGTGGCGGCGCTCGCAACCATTCCCTTAATCTTACACGGGCGCACAACGCTCAGGCCATCCTTGTAGTAACAATGCGAGAGCGAGATTCAAAGGAGAGATGATCTTGGCCAAACAGAAACACTGGATTGAGAATCCAGTCACTTGTCCAGACGGGCCCAGATATTCCCCGAGATGCGGGGAAGTGTGGCAGCAAGCATGCTTCCCCGGATCACCCGGGCGCTAATTTTCGCCCCCGTAAATGAGTTTGACTAGGTAGTAGCTTCACCTGAGACGTCTCTTGCCAATCACCGCAATTGCATCCGGAACCCGGAGTTAACTGTCCCGGGACCCGGATTCCCGCTGCCCCGCTTGATGAAGGCGCGTATTGCATCTGGCCAATGTGATGTTTGCCAATGGATACCTAAGTGAAGATGGGTGAGGAGGGTCGGGAACACAGACATGCTTGGGGATGAGAGGATGTTAACTGGCCTCCCTGTCCCGGCGCTCCGAGCTCTACTTGCATCAAGTGCTGCGATGTGCTAGATCCGTGAGCCGACAGGGACACACGCCGGATCTTTCATCCCGAAGGTGGCCGGCGCAACTGCTGTGAATCTCATCAGGATCCAATGGGGAGAGTGGACTATATGGTATCAGTTCAATCGTGGCTTTGGCCTGTAGACTCAATAAGTCTATAGCACAAATTAATCACCCTCCACACTGCATTAGACCCAAGTTTGCCAAACTCCCAAAACAGAAATCGCATCATGTCCCCAAGTAAGCTGTCACTTCAAGGCCTCAAGGTCATTGTCATAGGGGCTGGCTTTGGTGGCCTTGCGACCAGCATTGAACTTGCATCCAGAGGAGCCGACGTACGGATTTTCGAGGCATTTCCAGACGCCACAAAGGCTCACGGTGAGGTTCATGAATAAAAAATGCTTAAACACAGCTGATGTGGATATTGAAATGTAGGAGATGTCATTCAAATCCCCGCGAATGCAACGCGCTTGATTGCGCAATGGGGAAATGTTCTCGATGAGGTAGTCAAGGCCTCGTCCAACCCAGATACAATGACCGTTATGAACAAAGATGGAAAGGTCTTTTTGAACCAACAATTGCACAAAGAATTTGATGGCTTTGAAAATATGTATGGTCACCGTGGAATGATTCAGCAGGCTTTCAACGACTACGCCATCTCCCTTGGCGTCAATATCGCATTCGACAGCAAGGTTACTGGGATATTTGACAATGAATCCTCAGCTGGAGTGTATGTCAATGACACGAAATATGAAGCTGATTTTGTCATTGCCGCGGATGGTGTTCATAGCAAGTCGAGAAGCCATGTGGTTGGTACTGTTGATCGACCAAAGAAAAGTGGATTTGCAGTTTATAGGTCTTGGTTCCCACTTGGCCTGCTTGCTGATAATCCTTTGACCAAGGACATTGCAGAGTCCAAACAGCCGGCATTTCGCATTTGGGTGGCCGAGGACACGCATGCAATCCTCACAACCAATATTAGGCTTCAATCTGCCACCTGCTTCGTGACTCACAAGGTGACAGCCCATAGTGTAGAACTACTCTGAGCGATTGTTAACCTTCTCAACAGGATACTTCTGACATTGCCGAGGATTGGAATTTGAAGGGCGATGTCAAGGATATGTTGGCCTGTGTCGAGGACTGGGATCCTCAACTGCAGCACATAATCTCAAAGATCCCACCCGAATGCCTCATCGATTACAAGCTGCTATGGAGAGACCCAGTTCCTCAATGGGTTTCCGAGAGTGGCCGTGTGTGTCTGATTGGCGATGCAGCTCACCCACACCTGGCCACTTCTGGCACTGGGGCTGCTCAAGCAATAGAAGATGGGGCTACAATTGGGAAACTTCTGGAAATGGCCGGGACGGATAACATTCCCTTGGTGCTTAAGTGCTTTCAGAAGCTTAGGTGAGTTGACTTGCGAAAATCTTCTTGATATGCAAAACACTAACTATGAGCTATCTTAGGTATGAGAGGACAAGTCTCACACAGAGAATGGGCTGGGAGACTCGTCATGCGTGGCATCAAACGGACTGGGACGTGGTTGCTTCCAATCCTGATTTCCTCAAGTTCCCTCAACCTGAATGGCTCCTTGGCTCCGATGCAACCAAGTACGCGGAAGAGAATTTTGAGGCGGTAAAGGCTCATGTAGAAACTGGAGCACCATTCAAGTCGACGAATATTCCTCCCGGACACGTCCACAAAGATTGGACAATCGAAATGATGTTGGCACATGAAGGGAAGAAAGCTGATGATGACTTTTATCAGACCAGAGATTGATATTAGCACTACATCGTTGGCCAAGATATTGACTTTAATGCCTATTGATCCAAACTTTGTCGCGTCCTTGAAACTATGGTGACCCTTCCTTTTAGTGTGAGAAAGAATTTCCACGGGCCATCACGCTGCTAAGATTGTCCGCCAATGAATATTATTCATACACACATATGGAGATAACACTATTTCTCTTGGCCTCCTTTTTATCTCCTCTCTGTCGCATTTTGTAGTACCCGTTGAAAAGTGGTCATACCTCACAATGCCGACGGATGGATTGGCTCGTGGTCCGTCTTTGTCCCTTCCCTTCCCTACAGTATCACGCAATAGTCTAGGCCCTACTCCCACAAAGACCAGTTCTGCAATTCATAGCGGTTTCGGTATCGCGCATTGGGCCATTACAATTGGAAATAATACTAGGCTCGGTTGCTACATTAGCATACATTACTGCGTGTACACGAGTGGTATATTATTGGAAACTCAAGAAGTCTATGCACAACGTGACGTTATGGACAAAATATTTTGCCATCCTCTATTTTGTGTAGCTGCTTGCTTATCTCAGATATAGATTCAATTTATTTCCATATTTTGCTTCTAATTGGACTATAAATTCTTCATGTTATTTTCACTTCATATTGTGTTGATCAGATTGTTAGTCATGCTGTGATGAAGGGCCGTATGCCACTGCATCCCATTTACATGTAGTCCGAAGGCCAATGGCAGATGGGAAGAATCCATCCTTTGCAATTCCAGAGATGTCCAATTCTGTAGTTATTTGAATGACGCCCGAATAAATTCTGGTGTAAAGTTTCCCTCTTTATCCAAATGCTTCTCAGCCTCTTTCCATTCTTTGTGAATTAATACAGCGCGGTGGGAATCTCTGGGCTTCATGGTACATCTAGCCGATATTAGCATTAAGAAAAATGACTTTATGGGTTATTAATGACTCACTCAAATTCTTCGGGTCGCACAATGAGTCCTGGGCCTACAGCATCTCTATTGATGACTGTGAACTGGCCTGTCTCATCACGGGCTCGTGAAATGGTCAGGCCCCACAGAATTCGTGATATCGCAATAAACAAGTTTCGCTCAGCGACATGGAATCCTGGACAGACGCGACGACCTGCACCAAAAGTGAAGTGTAGCCGTTGGGGAGAATCCTGAGAAATGGCCTCGTTTTCAACCAGAGTCGACTCTGGACTGTGGCGCAACGGGTCAAAATCCCTGGCATTTTCGAACCTTTCATGATTCAGTGTCCAAACCTGCAGAGAGCATGGAGATGTCAATCGTCTGGCCTCAAACATCAAAGGTTCTCCCGAGAACTTACATTAATGAGCATCATTGAGCCTTTAGGAATCACCATCCCATTGTAAACATCGTCCTTTTTGACTGAATGAGGTACAGCGGCACTAAGAGGACTGGGGGCCCCTAAATGATGTTAGGTACTGCGTGTGCGTAAGGTGTAGGAAAATATGACCAACATCGCAAGGTTTCCTCCACTACGCCTCGGATGTATGGCAAGCTCGCACGATCATCCCAATTGGGCAGTCTCCCGTTTCCAATAACAGCATCTATTTCCTTTTGTGCTTTCTGTTGGACTTCGGGAAATAAAACCATCGCCTATGGCGTACTTAGAAGGACTTCGTGAAGAGAAGAGGCGCTGGGACTGACCTTGATAAACCCTAGAATGGTATTGGCAGAGGTGTCCCTATAGAAATGGTTAGAACAGCCATTAAGAGGAATTTGAAAAATGATGCCTTACATCGCCGCTCCAAAACCATGTGCTACGTTATGCGCAATCTGATGATCATTAAGTCGATCACTGTCTTTGTCCTGTAGCAAGTCTCGAATAAAGCCTATCCAGCGACGAGCGGTTAGAACGATTTTCCTTTTAGCGGCTACTACGAATGAACCCACTTGGATATGCAGTTCCTGTCTCGACCTTTTCTTTGGCGCTATCGAGTAGCTTGATGAAGACCCTATTCTCGAGGTTCTGAAGTTCGCGAAGCTTGCGTTTGCTTGGAAGCATCCAATAAGGCATCGCATCATAAATTCCACGCAAACCTGGATAAAAGTCTACAAGCTGAAAGTTTGCAGCCTCGGATGTCACATCCATCCACTCCAGGAGATCTTTGACGTATCCTGTGCTTGTCTGCGGGGTACGCCATCCGTACAACAAGGTGGATGAAATGCTTGCCGTGTATCGCTGCACATGAGGAACCCAATCGTCAGGCCGTTTGACCAGGTCGTCAAGAAGCTGAAGGCTATCGAAGTGCTAAAGGTTTCAGTTAGTCTGAAGAACGGAATTTACAACGGAGGAGCAATTGCAGCTACCTGATACGGAAGATATCTATCAGCGGACTTGACATTGAGGCGAACATGATACATCTTTCTTTGTCTTCGCCAAATTTCATCATTGCTAAGAGCGTAAGTATTTTAGTGTAATTCATGGACCAAGTCCCAGAAATACTACGCACTCTCTGAAAGCAATGTTCAAGTTGTCTCCGAAATGTCGAATATAGAGATCAGGGCGGCATGAGTAGTTATTGCTTCTTTTTTCCAACAAGTTCCGGATTACAGCCGGGTCATTCAGCAGGAAAAGATTTTGATTGCCCAATTTCATGCAAGTGATGGGTCCATCTATGGGACAAGTTAGCAACGCCGCGGTCAGTATAAAGCATGCCCTACATTTCTGCGCCAGCTTTTGAAACTCAAGGTGAAAGTTTTTGGTGGGCATTTGATGCAGATTTCCTATTACAGGAATGGTAGGAGGTCCTATATTGCTTGTTAGAATACGTGCGCCGGCTAAATGCGAGTCTTGTCACCTGGAGGATAATTCTTCGGTCGTCCCCCATATCGTCGGAGTTTATCTAGGAAGGGCAAGGCAATTAGAATTACGGCGCCCCAAAACAGCAGGGTGGTAGTTTGCGTCGACTCCATTTTCATGCTAGTGGATGTTATTGTCAGTTTGATGCATTTCGAGGTAATATTGTTGCAATCATTATTATAATACTAAATGACCGCCTCTGTGAGCTGTAGCACGAGTCAGGTCTGACTTCCTGTATGCCTTGGAACGGATGATTGCTTCCGGCAGGGTCCGGAAGCCAGGGAGAATCTGCAGAACCCCACCACAAACCGGGCCTGGAGTGAAAGATACCCCGAGAGGCTCGGGATTCTGTAACGTTTTCCCGACCTAGACACCGAGAGTTAGGTATTCCTCGCTGACGAACTGCCATAACGGGTTTAGTGATCGATTGAACCTGCTTTTTCAACCTCCGTCACAAGAGAAAGAACCTTACGGATTGGCATGGCCACACACGAGGTCAAACCCATCTTGTGACTTAGTAAAAGGTTTATTTCGCGTATTCAGCGTTTTGTGGTTGGATAGATTTTCGGTGTATGGAAGGGATCGTGGTCTCAAGGCTTAGGTACATTTACGATCGGTACTTGGCGATTTTACTTGGACGCGACGGTCCATCGAATAGCCAAGGGTCGGCCTGGGCAGTCAGCTTCATTCTTTGGCTCATCATTGGTTATTCAATCTTATTCTGGTGCCATATGCGCCACAGCCTATCGGATCACTAATTACTCTCCTGATGTCAGCTATTCCGGGCCTTCAGTCTATTCAGCCGCGGACCGTTCAGGCCGTTCTGACTAGGCTATGGCGGCGGTGACGGATCTGTGCTGTCCGTAGGCAAAACCTGGATTGCAAGCTGTACGCGATGTGGAAGTTGATGCTATTAATATGTGGATGTGGGTTAGGGATCACGCTCATTGATTAGCAAGTCACACTGGTCAAGATTCGATTGCTGAGACCAAGTGCCCAGTTTTGGAAGCTCGATCACCTTTTTTGAAGACAGAATTTTGACTACATCAATAAATCATGGATTGGAACTTCCCACTCAAGGATAAGATTGTGGTGGTCACTGGAGGCGGATCGGGTAAGAAATTCATGCTGCAGTTGATCACAATTGAAGATGTCTCATCACTGTCGCAGGCATCGGACTCTCTTTTGCTCTTTTGGCCAGAAATCAAGCAGCGAGAGCTGTTATACTAGCTGACATCGCTCTGACTGAAGATGGAAAGAATGCGATTGGGGAAGATGAGAAACTAATCTTTTTGCATTGTGATGTTACAAAGTGGACCGATTTGCAGCACACGGTTGACTTTTCTGTCACCAAGTTTGGCGACGTACCAGATATCTTTGTTGCGTCCGCGGGCGTATTCGAGCCAGTGGGTTTACTTTCATCCCGTCCAAGTGTCCACTCACTCGCTAATCATGGCAGCCGTACTCTAATTTTTGGGACGACCCAGAGCCTATTTCAAGCGACGGCTACAAAACGGTAGATATCAATGTCAACCATCCAGTGAGTATTTACAGCAGAAGTTCATTGTTCGGATATATGCTAAAATAAAAAAGATCAAACTCACCCGTCTTGCCATGCGTGCTCTGCTTGGAAAGGACAAAAAGGGCGTTGTTGTGATTGTTGGTTCTATCGCCGGATACAGCAAGCAATATCCCGCGCCTATCTATAGTGCGACAAAACATGCCATTGTAGGCTTTACTCGAAGTCTTGGGGATGCACAACAGCTCCAAGGCGTCAAGGTTGTTGCCGTGTGCCCCGGGTGAGTGGATGGGTTGTTTCCCCAGCTGTGCCACAGGAAACCATGCTGATTCTTCATCTACACAGCATCGTATCTACCCCGATATGGACTGAAGGAACTCCGGGATCCGGAAAAAGATTTGGAATCACCGAGGATGTCTCTATTACGGCTGAACCGGTCGCGCAGGTTATTTCGCAGGCTATTCAATCATCAGAATACCCCGGAGGCACCATCTTAGAGGTCTCAAAGGCTGGAATCAGGGTGATTCCGGAGTGGCTCATCGAACCTCCGGGGATGGTGAATGGAAAGCTGCCCAAGGGTACAGATGTGCCGCAAGAAATGATAGAGAGAGCGCTGGGTCCAATTTTGGAACGAACTGCCGCTGAGAAGGCTGGTGCGGCCTAGGATACAACGTGCTCCGGAAGTAAAATACACAGCCCGGAAGAGCACCGAGTCATACGAACCAATGTAGTTGTCTTCGCGTCTTAGCTAGAAAACGTAATTTGCGCTCCCTCGCTGCGCATTATTTGATCCGAGAGGCCGCGGAGGGTTTCATGCTTCGGCCCGGTGAGGATGCATCCACCCCTAGGTGCCTAGCACGCGGTGTGAATCGTCAGTCCATGCCAATTTATGGCGTGTTTGATCTGAAAGTAGCATGATTTATCATTTTTTTGCTTTCAGTATTTGATCTTAGCGGTATTGAAGTATTGGGTGTGCCCGCTGCATGAATAAGTGACGTCGATTAATCCAAACGAATCTACTTTGCTTCCATGTGTACTTTATGATCCAGCTTTGCAGCTATTGAAACATTCGCCTCTTGCCGGGATTATCATTCTCCGGGAACAGGTGTTGAAGGTCTGAAGTCATCAGCATTTACGGGAGGAGAGTCAAACCAGTCAATACTTGAGCACGAGACTTCATCACAGTTAAACCAAGTTGAAGAGATTATAGTGCAGGTTGGAACAAACTCGCGGTAGGCAGATACCAATTTAAGCGACACAGCTTCACAGCAAATATGAGCGAAACAATCCCAGACAAGACCGTCCTCATTATTGGAGGCGGCCCCATAGGCCTGATGACAGCGGCCGTGCTGGCCTTTTATGGTGTGAAATCTGTGATCCTGGAGAGGAACATGGAACCGACTAAGTGTGGAGAAACATATCAGTAAGAAAATATCATACTAACATGTATTAGATGGCCAAAGATGGATCTCACGAATGCGAGGTCCATGGAATTGCTTCGTAAAATTGGATTGGCAGATGGCTTGCGTAAAAAAGGTAATACCACACGCTTCGCTTCCTCGTACCGTTGACTAACGCGCCAATAGGTGTACCTAGTGAGTACCCATACACGGTATCCATTTCGACTGGGTTAAGCCAGTCGGGTCCCCTCACTCAATGGAAGCATCCGTCCGTGGACGATTACAGAAAAATCATCGAGAGCACCAATGATGGAACTCAGCCATTGGAACCATACCAAAGAATCTCGCAGCAGATATTCGAGACATGGATGAGAGAGCTCTGTAATAAAAACCCAATGATCGACCTCCGATACGGCAGCAAAGTTGAATCCGTTGAAGAGACTGCGACGGGCGTCGAAGCCCGCGTGATTGAACATGCGGATGGGAAGGAGTGCGTGTATCGATCTAGGTACGCTGTCGCATGTGATGGAGCATCTAGTAAATGCAGGAAAAGTCTAGGAATACCTATGGAGGGAGATCCACTGTAAGTGTGGCAATGACCATGTGACGATTTGACGAGCTAAAGGCATTATATAGTCCGGCTGCTTTCCTCTTGATCCACTTCAGGTCCAGTGATCTTGCCAAGCTGCATAAACAAGGTCGCTTTTGGCACCTCTTCATGTTGAAAGAGCGAGAGTTTGGAGGCGCCGTTATATCGCAGGATGAGAAGGTTCGTTAGATGTTGTGATGAGACAACGGATGCAATAGATTCTAACCCCTTCTTATCTAGGAGATTTTTACAATTCACTGCCCTTTTAACCCTGATCTGGATGAACCTACTATTGGCTCCGAGGAAGCTATTTACAGCGTTCTTGGAGGCCTCTACGAGCCATACAAGATCAAGATTGACGAGATCCTCGTCCGATCGATCTTCAGACCCAGTATTACCATTGCCAAAAAGCTATCCGGCCCTGAGCTACGTCTATTCTTTGCGGGAGATTCAGCCCACACCAACATCCCCACTGGTGGCTATGGAATGAATACTGGCATGGGCGATGCGTTCGACATTGCGTGGAAGCTTGCGGCGGTCATCAATGGACACGGTGGCAAAGGCCTGCTGCAGTCGTACGAGGATGAACGGAAGCCCATCGCTACTCAAAACGTAAAAAGGTCCGGTGTGCACATGGGCGTGCACCTTGCTGCCGTCGGGCTGATGGGCGAGAACCCTTTCGACATTGATACAAACTCGGATACTGGCCTCAGCATTCGAAACGCGATTCACAACCACTACCAGGAGAACGATGGCGAAAACACGGACTTGGGTATTGAGATGGGCTACAGATACAAGTCGTCAATTTGCATGGTAGATGCATCCGAATCTGAACCCGCTTGGGATCCTCACAGCTATCTGCCAACGACTTGGCCGGGTAGCCGCGCGCCCCATGTATTCTTGAAAGACAAGTCCCCTCTGTTTGACCATCTTGGGCAAGGATACTCGTTGGTCGAGTTTGTCAAAGGAAACGCCACAAGCAAGGGAGGCATGTTAGTTCTGGAAGCAGCCAGTATCCTTGGGCTGCCGCTCACGTATGTCCCACTCAGGGACGAGGATCATGCTGCCAGTATTTGGGAACGGCCACTCGTTTTGGTCAGGCCTGATGGACATGTTGCTTGGCGGGGAGAAGGGGTTGAGCGCCGCTCAGAGGCATATCGCATTGTTGAGACCGTTTTTGGCCATCATCCCTACTAGCATTTGGGATGCATCGAACAAGATAGCCAGAAGAATTGATGTTTTTTGTAAATGCTTTGTTTATTATTTATTTTGTATTGAGTAAATCAGCAATCAATCCCTTAGCTACAAATCTGTTCATGGTCGAGCATTTTGTATTGCATTAGCTGCGTTGATCTCGGCCATCATCGTTTTCGAGCTTACAAACACCGGCGTGACAAAAAGCCTATTGAATCTGTACAACTTTAATTCTATGTCCAAGTGATTTGAGCATGTTCTATACTGAGGCGGCTTGTATATATCACAAGTTCTCGAGGTTTAGGACAGGGCCAATACGGTGGTTGTTATTTCTTCACATAGAGAGGGAAGAAAGCAATCATGGCAAAAAGAATGAAATTTACTAAAACCTTGAGCTACACTATAGAGGCCTTAAGCTTCCATGCGCGACACCTCAAAGCGCTGCAACTCTAATTATCCTTTCGAAGGTTCCTCTTTCGATTCATCGTGACTCCCTTGGCTTGAGCCTCGACCCAGTCCCTGTCCACAATCTCCGCATGCTTCTTGCTACGCGGTTCCAGAACTGCCTGGAATCTAGCTGGGACCATGAGGAATCCGGGCTCTGTCTTCAAAACGGGTTCAATCTCTTTTCCATCTGGCCCCTTTGCGCGCTTGATGTTGAATGCCCACAATGTCCTTGCCATGGTGATGTATAGTGAGTTTTGCGCCAGGTGCATGCCGCTGCAAATTCTGCGACCGGCGCCGTAGGCAAAGTGGTCTCGCATATTTGCGTCAGACATATTCACAGACTCTGCTGTCGGGTGGGGATCATTCAAATATCGTCTTGGGTCATAATTCAACGGGTTGTCCCATCTGGCGTCGTCAAAATGGATGGCCCTAGAGCGCGATCAGTTCTCGTACCCACTGTGTATATACGCGGGGGGATTCAAGCTTACCACCAGTTCAACATAACCACACTGCCCTTTGGAATGAAGTAGCCATCGTACCAGTCATCCTCGGTAGTGGCATGGTTCATTCCCACCTTTGTGATTGGCCACCATCTGAGTGTTTCCTTGACCATGGATCGAATATAAACAAGCTTGTCCTCATCCTCAAAGGACGGCATTCTGTCACTACCAACGACGCGGTCCAATTCCTCCTGTGCTGCAGCGACTACCTCGGGGTGCATCTGACAAGCAAGGATCCAGGCATTGATGACTGTCGAAGTTGACTCGCTGCCAGCCTCAACCAGCCCTCCTGCAGCATAGGCAGCTTGCTCGTCACTGATACCGCTCTTCTCCATTCCAGCTTCATAAAAGTCTCGGATGAAACAATCCGGAGCGGTCCCGGCCTTGATTTGCTTTACCAGATCCAAGTAGAACTTGAGAAAAATGTCGCGGTCGTATTCAAACCACTCGCGACCAATCTTCCACCAGTTTTGAACGGCCCAAGATGGAAGCTTGGCGAGCGATGGAAATGCGTCTACCAGCCAGGCACCGGGTTCAGACATCAAGGTGAAATGCTCCAGCACCTCGTAGATCTTCTTGATGTATGGATCATTCCAGTCCGGCACGCGATGGCCATATGTCACAGTCATGATGACGCTCGAAGAATATCTCCTGTTGATGTCGTAAAAGGCTTTGTCGTCTTTGGCGTGCAGAAACTCATATATAACCTGCTTGGACTCGAAATCTTGTATAGGCTTGTATGTGGCTGCAGTGGTAAAGTTCAGAGCAGCGTGGCTTAGCTTGCGCAAAACTCTCCACCGCTCTCCATAGGGCATGAAGATCTCTCGGTTTTGGTTAGATGTGGCGTCGAAGGCCATGGGCATACTTGGGCGCGAGGAATACTTGGACCCTCGTTTATCGAGAAGTTCCTTGGCCACGCTCGCGGTGTTCAGCCATACCCAATCTGTGCCGCCCATTTTTGTGTACACCACAGGGCCGTATTTCTTAGCCCAGCCCCGTGTGATCTCAGGTATGTCATCGGCTTTGGCAAACGATGCAAGATTTCCGATCAACGGGTAACCTTTTGGGCCTGGCGGGAGATGGTCGCGACGCTTGTCGCGCATAACAAATTTGAACAAAGCCACCAAAAGCTGCCATATATCAGTATGAACATCTAAACAAATTCCCTGCCAACTTAACTCACAAGAAAAAAAGCAGTCGCGGTATATCTGCTCGCTCCCCCCTCGGAAACCGCGGATATGAATTCTTGAATCATGTCAAAGCGATCACTAGTTTGTGCATAGACGAGGAGAAACAAAATCGAGGATTCTTCAAAGCTAAGTTGAAATGTTAGAATGAGGTGCATAAACTTCAGAACAACTCACGCCCTCAATCGGTGCACAGTATTTACATGGGGGTGATGTTATAGCGCTCTCAACGGGGCAACAACCCAAGGCCTACCGTGCATGAGGCTACCAGACTGAGAAAGCTCACTCAGAATAGCAACCATTACGAAATTTGAGTTTCGGGGGCCGATAAGTTCCATTGCCGCTGTCTGCTTGGGCCGGGAGGAAACGACTCCGAGCTCCACGGAAGTCGATGTGATCAACTCCGCGGGAATGGCGCGGGTTCAAACACGGCACCGGACGGCCCAACAAGGCCCAACTCGGCTATTATGGACAAAATCGGCCAACAAAAGATACCCGAGATACAATTTTAGAGCCTCCTAAATACTCTTCCCCTGGACGGACCCAGAATTGCAAAAGTTTATTCACCACTTTTTCTCCACGTTTTGCATCCGTACTAAAAAAAAACACCATGTTTGTTCCCGGTACCACAAGCCGCCCTCCGGCGGACATGGTCATGCCATACAATGAACAGCTCATTTTTACCATTGCGACGCAAATCCCCTTTGTTATCTTCTTCGGCATGGGAATAAGAAATCTCGTCAATCGCGGAGACCCAAAGGCCTTGCTGTTTGGCATCGGAGGATGCTTTGCCTCTGCATATGAGCCCGTCGTTGACATACTGGGCTTCTGTTACTTCCCGCGCAGAGGTAACTGGATAGCGTTTGAAACCTTTGGAAGGCCCATTCCCGTATTTGTGCCAGCAACGTACGGATGGTTTGTTGGTGGAATGGGCTACTGGTTCTGGAATGTGTTTCAGAACCCCAAGACCAGACCTCAAGACGTTCCTCTACTGTGGTTCAATGCCTTCATCATTAATCTCGTCTTGGAGTATCCGCCTCTATACTACGGCATCTACACCTACTACGGGTACCAGCCACTCCAAGTCGGTGGATTTCCACTGTGGTTTCCAGCGGTCAATGCGACATCCCCAATGGTGGCGGCGACCATTTTGAATTTGATCTCACCTTATCTGCAAGGAATTAATAACTTTGCGATCGTTACTACGACGGCTACAGCCTATGGAATAGCCAACGCAGCCTTTGGCTCGCCGGTTTGGATGGCACTGAGCGTGGACAAAGGTTACCATGTTACTTATCCAGCGGTCTGCGTCAGTGCGCTATTATTGTACTGCGGAGTATCCATCATGTCATTGCAGCTGTCCCACAATGCCCACGGAAAGTCCAACGGTTCGGCCATCTCAAAGAGTTCCAGGGGATAGATCGATACTACTCGTGGACCATGCCCAATTGGCCTTGAATACCAATACTACGAGACCTCGTGCCTAAAATATGATGGCGCAGACGATTGCGCCAAGGGGACTTTAGGAGGGAATATTTGCCTGGCTGATAAAGCAGACGCGGCAATATGACGATGAAGTAGGAGGACCGCTTTGCAGGCCAAAATAGACAGAAAGGAATGCCAAGGACAAGCTGAAATTGCCTTGGCAGACTGACTGGTTGAAAATGCCCAAATGTATTTTGCTCATGCAATTGTACCCGCTCGTGCCCGGTTCCTCTTATCTCTACTCGTATAAACCAATAGCAACCTTGTCACTGGTCCATTGCATCCAATGATGGTGAGTTGTGGGTGCCACAGCGTTTTAATCCCTTGCAAATCTCGACCGTTTGGGCTCAGCTGAAAGCACCCATGGAAAATTGGCACAAATCAGGCTAGACCTGAAGAACATGACCAAAGTATAACAACACTGTGCCAGTATTTACCTATTCCATACGGTACTAAGCGTCCATATATAGGTTATTATGATGATGAATCAAGTGTAAAAATTCAAACATTTTACCGAATAAGAAGTCAAGCACCCTTTATTTTGGAGATGACCCCGTTGCAACAGTCGAGTGAGTTCGTTTAAGCGCCATACGGTATGCGCACAGACAGTAAAATATTTATACACACTGTACATCGTTGCCATATTTTTGTCTTCTCTTTGTGCACGCGCAAGGCATACAGCTAACATGCGACACTGCACAAGCTATAACTAGGATGGGCCTCCCGTGATTGTAGTTTGAATAGAAATTGCAATTAAGTATTTCAAACGTTCAGTGCGGGGATGAAACTACACCATCAATTTTGGCTCTTCATCGCGCGCCACTCTGCATCATGGCTTTTAGCGGATTCCCTGTCAATCGGCCTTTCGACTTCAATTTTCAGGTCGCCGCTCCAAGCGGGATTGCTCAATCAACAAGCAATCTTTGTGCAGATTGCGCATTGCTGGATCTAGAAACCCACTTCCACAGGGCGCACTCGCTATATGAGGATGCTCGCCGTGGTAACAACACTCGGGAATTGGCCTCTTTCTCTACAAGCAAAGGGGATGGTATTATCTATCTCCGTGATTTCTATTTTGTCACCTCTCTGGGCGCGCGCCTCTCTGAAAAACGCATCTGCAAGCTTTGTTACTTTTTGAAGCAACATGCTCAGGATGCCGCGCATGGCACATACAAACTGCTGCTCATCTGCAGCAGCGAAACCAACCTGTTCCAGCCGCCTAGAAAGTCGTCACGGGGCAAAATGTCGCGCAAACCTTGGGAGGATATGGAATATAACGTCTTCTTGGCCGTTGTGCCGGAGGTTGCTGGCATTCCAAAAACAGGCGTCCCGCTGCGCTGGCTAGAGCTGGAGCTGCCACGCAGAGGGTGCATTTACAGACACACTCAGGAGCTGCGAGAGGAAGACGGCAAAAGACTCATTCTTCCAGTTGACATCGGACCTCAAGTCGCGCAAGATCTTGTCGAGTGGTGGGACGAAACCTGCATAAACGGCCACGGCCCACATTGCGCCCCCAAGAAGCCCGCAGGAGCGACATTGCGTGGATTCAGGGCCATCAACTGCGACAAAGAACCGCCAGTTGTCGAAGACATTCCATGGAGCGAAGATTACGTTGCCCTGAGCTATGTCTGGGGGCCCGGTACTGAAAAATGGCCTCAAACTGTGAAAGACGCGGTTGAGGTGACAAGAATGATGAACCAAAAGTACCTCTGGGTTGACCGACTATGCATCGACCAATCCAACACAGATGAGAAAATGTATCTCATTTCCAAGATGGATGCCATCTACGAAGGTGCAGACTTCACTATTGTCAATGCAGCGGGTGACGCTCGAACAGGGCTGCCAGGCACTAAAAACACGCCCCGTCGAGCCCAGCCTCGAGTCGAGCTCGACCTTGCAAAAGAGGCCCCCCCTAAGAGGTCCGCTGATGAGGACGCCGACATATACTTGATGTTAGTCAATGTGCCTGAAGCCGAGTATAAGGAAGAGGTCGCAGAGCATTCTGGGTGGCTTGACCTATACCGGCACGGGTTAGAGAACACAATGACCATTGATCTTGCCGAATTGACCCTCAGAGATGAGCGAATGAATCGCTACGGGCTTTCCCGTGAACACCTCAACTTCTTTGAAGACACGGCAGCCCATTATGGCGTGCCCTTTGACGAGTTCATGGAGAAGCCAAAAGAATTATCTCGAAGAATGGGGATCCAGCTCCACGAACTGGTTCCCCATCTTCAACGGAGTGCTGCAGAGGGCGCCGGCCAAACTATCCCTAATGGTCAACCTCTTCCAGCCTTGGTCGCCGAAGCGCAAACGATTACCAATCCCAGAAAACCCAAGAGGCCGTTGCCGCCGGGCATCATCCCTGGAAAATTAGTACTGCTGTCCACGATGCAGGATCCCAGAGTCACAATTCGAGATTCTCAATGGGCAACCCGCGGTTGGACATACCAAGAAGGTGTCCTTTCCCAACGGTGTCTTGTCTTCACACCCGAGCAAACTTACTGGGAATGCAGAGGCATGGCCGTCAATGAATCGATAAATTTGCCGTTCCCTGCATTGCATGAAAAGTTTCAGGATGGTCGCATCCTCCTCTTTGCCGATTACATGTTATCTGGCGTTTTTAGAGGGGATATGCACCGTGCTCCGCAATTGCAGTACGGGTTTCGACAAGATGAAAAGGTGAACGAGGATGATGCGGCAGCTCAGGTTGAAGCGTTGGACGGTCATATCCGATCGTTTTCCTGTCGAAAGCTGACTAATTCTGACGACTCTTGGAATGCCTTCCTGGGTGTGGCTGCGAGGTACACGGCAAAGGAAGAGGGTCTCTCCCTGTTGCTTGGAGTGCCGTTCTGGGCTGGCCAATTCGCAGATGGAAGTGCATCGCTGCAGCATTCATTTGCCCTGTCGATATCCGTTTGGTTTCATACCGGAAAGCCGATAGAGCCAAGATCCAAGCTATACATTTCAGAGCGCCCTCGCAGGGCCAAGTTCCCGTCGTGGAGCTGGATTGGGTGGGAGGGCCGGGTCGAATTCAATGGCGACGAAAGAAACGACGAAGCCAACGACAATTCTGATTTGGACGATGATGTCCAGACAGACGGCGCGCATAATGACTTTTTCAGAGCCATGACTAGCGCATCGTGGGTCAAGAGCCTCACGCACCTTTGGTCTGCCGAGATGATGCTTCATTCCGAGGACGGGTATGCATCGACGCTCCTTTTTGGCAATGTGTCATTGAAGAATTTTCCCATCGATCCAAGCCGCAGATGGCTATTGACGTTGAAAGACCCACTCGTGTTGCGTCACTTGTATCTCATGGTGTCTAAGAAGAACTGGGAGTGGAGGCGTTTGATGGGCAAGGAAGTTGAGCTGCACATGTCACAACGCTTGATGGAACAGGAATTGACCGAGGGCCACAAGAATGGTGATATGGTGACTGTGCTCACCTATGCAGGCACTGTTCCATATGTGTGGGATGGAAGGGCGCGATTCTTAGTCTTAAGAAAGGCGAATGAGGATGGAACGCGGTGGGAGAGAGTGGGCAGACTGACATTGATTCTGGACGAGTGGCGCATGGATAAGTATGCGACTTCTCAGGACATGATTGCCGATTTGCCGGTCAAGAAGTTTGGTAGAGATATTACTTTGATTTGAGGTAGCATCCTGCATGGAATTCCGTACAGCTTTTTAGCAAGATGTGCTGGGAAGACCGATTTTATTCAACATCCTCTGCTCGCCGGGGCAGCTTTTCTCTCTCTCTCTCGTGGAAGAATTGTGCTGGACAGGTCCACTAATAGGAGCAAGTCGCGCGATAACCGTGTCGTATGTTAAATTGATTTCGCGAGTAAATGAGTGGCGCGAAAACATGTTTGGGCCGGGGAGCTAGTCATGTTTCAACCACACACACCTCTGAGCGACCACCTTCGATTTTGGGCAATAGGTGGTAAGCGCCAGAGCCCTTTTGCTCGACAAAACGCATCAAGGAATGGAATGATGACAGTAGAGATGACGGTGGGTAGTTGTGATTTAAATTATTACATCTGGTCAACACGTTAAATTAGACAGTCATGCTGCCTGAATGTTGGAAATAAACAAAACATTTGGCTGTTGTTCTAGTTCATAGAATGGCTCATGTTCTTCGGTCCGTTGATTCTGCCCTAGTTAGTGCACATCGCCCCCCAAACGGCGCGCGCTCCTACTTCGTTCTAATTTTCGCATCCATCCAGGCCTGTGCTATGAATTGCCCGCCGGATGTTTGAGCCGAGCATTGTCGGTGCTATTGTTGACGCCACCGGGCGCGCGCATGGGTGCTTTGATCTACGCTCGGGGGCCCGAGTCAAAGTCAGAGCGTACGCTAGCTCGCTCAGAGTGATCAGCACCGCACCACTCCTCACACCTCACTAGCGCTCTTCGCTCGCTACTCGTTCTTCCCCCACTACTAGTCCGATTCGACATATTACGGACCGATGATTGCGGCCGAATAAGGTTTGCAAGAGGAATAGCTGCGTTTGGATTCCACGTGGGCTTTGATTGCATTGGGCTTGGATGTTTGCCATAAGTAACAAGCCTTTCGCCCATTAAGAGTATGCCACTCGGCCGTCTCCTTTTTTCAGCTACACCTTGCGGCTTGCATGCAGATGACCTCCTCTGAGAGCTGGCTCGACGTGTAAGTCAAAGGTCGCAGATATGGACAAGGTACCGTTGATGCCGCCGCCGGCCGGCCAGACATCAAACTTCAACGCTCCTTACACTTCAATTCAAATCGGCACCATGGTTGCCTTTTCAATCACCTATCTCTTTGCCACTTTCTTTCTTGTTCTTCGTTACATCCAAACCTTTAGGCTATCCAAGAAGATCGAGTTGAACTTGTGTAAACCACCCGTCCCAAAAACTACCTTTGGCCGCTTGTGTTAGTCCAAGGCTGACGCGTATTACTGATGCAGATCTCGTCACCATCTCCTATTGTCTCTCTTTTGCGTGCTTTATGACGTATATCGACAGTGAGTCGTTTAGTTCTACCGTTGAGATGACTGGTCTCTAACTTAGTCACAGTGATGAAATATGCTTGGGGGAAGCATCTCTGGGATATTCCGATTGCAGATTTTTCAAAGTTTCTATGGGCAAGTCCCCTGAGTGCAACATACTTCCGACTCATATTAACAAAAGTCTAGAGCATGATTTCCAACAACATAATCTATCTCATTTGCCCATCCGTAACAAGAATGGCGATGCTGTCCATCTTGTACCGCATCAACCCATCCTCTATATACCGCGCCATTGTCATCAGCATCGCCGTCATCAGTTTCGTCTACAGCCTTGTATTGGTTCTCGTGTTTGGTATTCCTTGCAACCCGGGCGTCCATGGTGCCACCATGTGTCTGCAAGACATCACGAAATGGCATGCCGTTTTAAACATCATAACCGATCTTGCCGTAGTCTTGGTTCCCATCCCCACAATTCACAATCTCAATCTTTCATCAAAACAGAAAATCTCAGTCAGTTGCATTTTGGCGCTGGGGTCAGGGTATGTGCCCATTGGTCTTTTATCCACAAAACTATCCAACACACCCATACTAACTCTCGTTCTACAGAGTCTTGATTTGCTCTATAGCGCGGCTGCCATATATTTTCAACATTGACGTATTAAACGACCCTACGTACCACCAAGCCACCCTGGGCACCTGGTCTGTTATCGAGCTCAACCTTGGCATCATATGTGTCTGTGCCGTGCGGCTTCGGGAATTCATTGTCATGTACCTGCCACAGTTTGGAGACTTCTTGAGTCGCTGGTCTGGGTCAACACGTTCCGGTCTCTCTCAAAGCACCGGGAGCCAGTCGCTGAGCCAGGCTCTAGACAAAACCCAGAGGAGCCAATCCTACCAGCTCCACAGTGTTCAGAGAAGCTGCGGGGATATTAATGCGGTGATGGCGGATTCTCGTACCCTACGGAACAAAAATAATGATGCAGAATATGGGAATCAGCGTGAAGGAGGCAGTGAGGAAAGCTTGACTGGACTTGGTCCAGGAGACCATGTATAAATATGATTAATGTATAACTATTTTGCTATGTTGCCAAAAGGAGAGTGGAAATGCCAACAATATATTCAACAGGACATTTCATGCTGAATTCTTCACATAGGTGACATAATCATGATAAAGGTTTTGTTACTCAAGATATCGCTGTCGTCGTTGGTTAAGTCGTCAGATTTCCATTCTAAAATCGAGCCAATTGAACAAAGTCGGTGTCCCCATTGTCCCAGAGGCTACTACTACTGGCTAAGCCAGCCATGATGTCGAGCACTTCCAACTCTCAGCCTCATCCACATTTCCTCCTTGAAATTCCGGCTTGGATGGCCATTGACAAGAAGGTCTCGTGAACTTGATAGATAAATCCACCGGTGTATCTTCAATGACCGTCTCGTTCACGTATTTGGTGCCGGTGATGGATTTTGGAGCTTCCCCACCTTCTCTCCACTCAATGAGGGCCAACAGCATCGAATGAGTGGTGTCGTTTTGAAGGGGCGGAAGATCTTGCCCAGCACCTCCGATGACCCATGCTCCATCGCCACCAGTGCAATGCCCCAGACCGGGAACCATGAATAGTCGGTAGAAATCTTCAACTGACCCTTTGCTTCCATTTCCAAGCTCGGAATAGAATGACAGAACATTGCTGTAATAGAGAGTGGAGATTCTTGAGGTAACGACTGAATCCTGCCATCCATGGTAGTGCAAAAGCTTTCCACCTTGTTTCTGGAACTCTGTCAAATCTGGAGAAAATGCATCCGCCAATGCGCCATAGGTGTTGATCTGGTCTGCAATTTGGACATCCTCGTATGTGATGTCGATTGCCTCAAACGACGTATCGTTCAGAATGGCATATCGATAGTAGTCGAGGCCGTATCCTCCCGCGACCTCTGCGTTCGTGTAGTATTGTATTCCGGTCAGCTCCGAGCCCGGCAAGATTCCTGGAAATACCAATGTATTGTTGACATCAATCCACCCAGCGTATTTAGTCTTGAGATTGGCAAGCTGCGGCGCGGTAAGGCACTCGCTCGTGTTTGATGTGGGCTTGCAGAGAAGGCTCTCCGGGACAAAGTCACACCGCTCAGGGTCTGATACAAGTCCATCTTCAACCCCATCTTTTGCATCACACTGTCGCAGAACTTCATCGTGTATGACGGACCATTGAGTAGTGCTAATGAAACTGTCCAAGGTATTGGGATACTGTCCAATGCCAGCATAATCCTCCCAGGCTATGCCAATATGTCAGCGCTTCCAGTTGCTGAGAAGTAGAGCAATCACGAGTCGTTGTATTAGTCACCTTCTTCATGGGTTTGCCAAATCACTGGGCTTCCGACAAGAACGCCATCAAAATCATTGGGGTACAGCTGTGCCTCTGCCATTCCTTGACGGCCTCCGGTTGAGCAACCCGAATAGTAGGACCACGCTGCAGCTTGGGAATAGTACGCTGCTATTATTGTTTTTGAATGAATCACCGATAAATGAAGACCACGGTGTCCGCTATTGAAGAGTAAGCAATGTGGGCTGCGATGGGAGATGGGCCACCAACAAGTCAATGTTCTGTTCAGGGTATTGAAAGAATGATCCATCGTCGCCAGTCGAGTTGTGACCTGTGTTTGTGCTCATCGCTGCGAATCCTGTTCCTGCATAAGCCTTTGGGCTCTCTGGGCTCAAGATACCAACCACTCACCTCCTTTCAGTCCTCTCGCAACATCTGGATAATTGACACCGCCAGCCCATCCTCCATTTCCAAAGGCCAAAAATCTGCGATTCCAGGCATCTGCTTCAGGCAGCCATATCTCAAAATTGACAGTGCTATTTGACGAGGTATTAAATTGAGCGGCAATTCTACAATGGGCAGGCAAGCCGCTTAGCAAGGTATTGTATGACGACACTGCCCAGTCATCAGTATCTCTACTCTTTTGAATTTTGACAATGAGTTTTCAGTATATTCTTACCTAGTGTGTCACCTTGAAAGCTGCTCCCATTTTTGGCGTATTGTGCAATATTGATCGTCACCTCGGGAGAAGCTGCAGACAGTGTGGAGGCGAGCGCGCTGCACTTTGTGTTTGCCTGGGTGACGGCGCCAAACAGGGCTACGAGAACGAGAATCGAATAAATTCCCATTTTACACTACTGTGGAGTTCGATGATGGAAACCAATTGATGATGGTCGGGCTGGCTATTTATACTTTGGTTGTCGCGTCATTTTATCCGAGTCTCACTACTGCCCTTGCACGGCTATCTCAAAGCCGATAGGGAAATCGAATCATGGCGGGCAGCTCTCAACGGACATATGGCCCTTCAGATCCCTTAATTAGTGCTCTCCGTCATCAATTCCCTGTTTAGATTTCGGTCATGCTCTTCTCCGCCTTTGTTGACATGGGATCAAGAGTGGGGAGAGTCCACATTGCAAAATTCAATCTTAAGGGATCGAACCAGACATGGCGCAAAACACAGCAAAATTGTACATCATACAGACGATGGTAGAAGAGAAAACATGCGTGTATATATACTCATTTTCCTCGAGTTGATATCACAAGCACTGCTAGCAGGATGAATGTCTTGGCATCAGTGTACGACCAGCAGGAGGGTGGGGCTCCCCGCGTTATTTCTGCAACCAGAATATCCCGCAGGCGGTGGAAATGGGGGCAGATTACCAATGCGGAGGTGTTTGACAGTCTGACATTCGACTATTCCACTAGAATCTTGGAACAATTGTGGCAGACTGCGTATGAACCAGTCAGATCGTAAGATGACATAAATGCATTGCCTGTCGCTGTTTTAGGCATGAGCACATTGCCATCCCACTCTCGATATCGTCGGCAATAATGGCCCGATCGCCCACTCTTGGGATGCTACTTTGCAATTTCGTTGCTGATAGATTGTGAATGCAGTTCCTGTCGGATGATGCTCGGAACATACGGCTATCTCTATGTAGGACGAATAAAAGACACAATCATCCTCGAACAGCCATGTCCACACTAGGATTGACCATCAATCATCTTCTTCGTGTGCGCTGTTGTGAACTAAAGCTTGGCCTTACGCCCATGATTAGTCTTTTGTTGGTCAATGCCAGCGCGTAATAACCGCCACGTGGGTTGGTGGTTGAATTTTGGTCAACTCGCATACTTCACACATGAAAGCCTCCAAAATATCAATCACGTGTGACAAATTGAACGCGGGTCATCTCGAAAAGTCCACAAAACGGCTGTAGGAGTCGGTTAACGCGCCTAGACTGCAACGCAGCCTCGGGCCTCGGGGCTACCCACTGTTCGAGAAGAGCTGCTCATTTTTGGCGTGGGCTTCTCAGAAAACGCTGACGCTTGGTTTCCTTCCGTGCCCATAAATCTTTAGGCTGTGTTCAACCTTACCAAAGTAGCAAAGTGGAACTTTTGCTTGAACCGATCTTACCGACGCCCCTCGCCTAGATCTGCATGCGACGCTGCAGGTCTGACCGCCTTGTCGCGTCCTTGGACTACCTAAGCGATCTTGCCGGATTATGAATTTCCCACGGATAACGGTCGTAAATTCCGCGTCATTTTTGGTGTTGACGCGACCTCTCGTCCAGTGGCCGCCTACCCTAGAACGGAAGAGTCGTTGTGTCTGTCATGCAGGCATGGCCACATGCGTGTAGGGCCTCTGGCCCTTCTATTGGAGGGCTATTTCAGGGGTATCGCTAGGTTTTAGCAGCGGGGCTTTTACGGAAGGCTTCGTCCGAGCTTTGTGATCCAGGGTTTCAAGGCTTGGTGGATTGTTCTTGTGCTTTGACAGCTGGCTTGGGCCACAATGGACCGTTTCGAGGGCTCCGGATTGTCTGATCGTTTCCATACTTGTACCCGTCGATCCGGGCATACAGCCGAGATCGACAGGGCTTCATCATTCTGTTTTCATGACCCTGGTGGTGGCCTTGGCCTTGAGCTTGGATCAATGTCGTAGTGGGAACAACTGTGCGATGGTCCATGCCACAATTGGTGTTATGTAGCGCGTTGGCCCTAACATGGAAATACGGCAGGTATTGCGATGGCGCATAAAAAAGGACGCCAGCGCTCGTGGCGTAAGCACTAGCATGCGAGGGGAGGATTGTCAGGCTCAGAAAGACGATTCTGGCTTTTGCTCACTGGGATAGAACATGGATTCAGGGGAAGATGGCATCATGGAAATTTTGTTCAACTATTTTCTTGCTTGGCAAAGGTGAGATTTCTCCAAAGTACCATTTTGTCCAAATCGATGTTGCAACATCAGATCGCTGAAGTTGAGATGAGGAACCTTGGGCTTAAACGAAGCTGTGGGGCCTGCAAGGGTCAAGGTTGTACAGAGAGATTCAGCTGAGCCGAAGTTGCTGCGTCATTGCACGATGTTCCCACAAAGCCCAATCCCGCCGTTCACCGCGCAGTAGCTCCCTTTGATACGTGGCTGGCCACTTTATTTAAGGCTGGAAATATAAAATGGCCACCATCGGCAACGCAGAGTTTACCGTTTGCGTTTCACGTTGGCGTGTCGAAAGTACTCCAGGGCATCCCGGTCCTCCCTTAGTGCCGCCATGCAGATCTCACTCGCAACCATCCTGGGCCTCATCGGGGCGTCCCAGCTTGTTTTGGCTGCACCTCAGCAATCGGCCAGTGAAAACCTTGAAGCCTTGAATGGCCAGGCCATCAAGGCGCTCAAGAATGAAGATGACTCCAACACATCAAAGAGATCAAAGAAGTGTTCCATCTCCAATGCCTCTGTGCGCCGGGATTGGTGAGCATCTTCACCATGACTTCGGTTTTGCATGTGACTGACTAGAAGACAAGGAAACACTTTTCTTCAAAAGAGAGAACGAACTACATAAATGCCGTGCTTTGCATCATGAAGAAGCCTTCCAAGGCCGACCCTTCGTTTGCACCTGGTGCCCGCTCGAGATATGACGACTTCGTCGCGGTGCACATTAACCAAACACTATCAATCCATGGCACAGTAGGGTTGTGTGACGCAAACCACCTGGTATTTTTGACTGATGAGTTATTTAGGGAAACTTCTTGACCTGGCACCGTTATTTTACTTGGGCCTACGAAACGGCGCTGCGAAATGAGTGTGGATACAAAGGCTACCAACCGTACTGGAACTGGTTTGATGGATCCGACTTTGCCAAGTCACCGCTTTTCGACGGCAGCAAGACCAGCATGGGCGGCGACGGTAGCTACGTGGCCCACAATGGTAGCTTGTCTGGAACAAACAACATCTACATTCCGTCCGGAAAGGGCGGAGGCTGCATCAAAGATGGACCGTTTGCAGGGTGAGCAAAGCCGACTAAATATACCCTCGACTGTAACATGACTAATAATGAGCAGCGTTCAAACCAACCTTGGTCCTGTCTCTCCTGGTATGGACGGTATGAATGCGAGTGCCAGTGGTCCTCTTGGCTACAACCCACGCTGCCTACGACGAGATCTGAGCAAATATGCCGTCGACACATGGATGACGGCTCGTAATCTGCACAACATCACAATTGGTCAGGCCTCGGGCAGTGTCGGTGCTTTCCAGGATGAATTGCAAGGTCGTTTTGGTGACCAGTTTCTTGGCATGCACGCCGCCGGTCACTTTATCATGGGCGGGGACTCTGCAGACCTCTTCTCGTCGCCGAATGATCCGATCTTTTTCCTTCATCACGCCATGCTCGATCGTTTGTATTGGATCTGGCAAGCCCTGCACCCCAAGAAGGCAAAGGATATTGCTGACACCATCACAATTCTAAACACTCCCCCAAGCAGAGACGCGCTCAAGACCGACCCGTTGAACATGGGTGTCAACGCTGCCGAGATTACCATCGGCAATGCACTCAATACGCTAGGCGATTCCCCATTTTGCTACATCTATCTTTAATAATCAGCCATTGTTGACGCGCCTCCGTTTCGGGGCGCATGGCAATATTCTTTCCAGATTCTGTACAAGTGAGATTTAATTCATGTGAAAAAATATGGCAGGTCTTCAAATACGGCCGCGAAGAATGAAAACGAACCATTCCGCATCCACCTACTTCCATCTCATACATGTTGCTGTGTTATTCTATCACCCTCTTGTTATCCGAAGTAATTTAGGCCGCGGTCAGTTTACCTCGACACGATTCAGTTCCTTGTCGTGGAACGGCTTTGTATTGGAGGCGAAGAGATGTGACGCAGGTACATGCCTGGACTGTCTGGCCCACAGTCTGGGTGTTGTGATGGAGGAAAATTCTCAAATTGCTTTTTGATGTTTGATTTGGACCCATGGCCAATCAGAAAGACCAAATCATGGTGGCTCACTATCGGAGCCATATGTATTACAGTTCGAATGGAATCACTATCTGCTACAACGTTAGGAGGGGCATGTGACCAATTTAGCCGGCTCGTGATGAAAGGTGACACTCTGCAGACGGCTATTGGTTAGTGCTGATGTCTTATACGGTAAGCGGCCCGAACCATCGACGCTAAGGACGACTATCGAAGTGGAATTCTTTATCGATTCAAACCTCTATTTGGGTCTGTTTCGGCATGAATGACTTCTGCTGCCGGTCCATGAGTGAGGGGCACAGCCCTGATATGGAAGGAGGCAGGAGAATGATCATTCATTCGGGCAATGCGAACTGCCGAGAAATTTCTCAGCCGCAGCTGACAATCAAATGACTATGGCCGCTTATGATAGTCAGCTCGCTGGTCAGCCGATGGCCGCAATCTTCGCATTCGGCGAATATATTTGATGGCGTTTTCCCATGACATGGCTGTGCCAAACTCACATCTGGAACCAAAAATCGAAACATCACGCACAATGTACATCTTTTATTCCACGGAGGACGTAGCCTCTAGCCCCACGGGCCAAGTCCATTGGTATTATGGCGCACGGCTAGTTGAGTGTAAGCAACAGCGCCTCGGGATGTCTGACAAGATACGGAACATTGTAAAGAATTACAACGATCAGATGAATGACAGCGACAAAAAGACTGTTGTCAAGCACTATGTTCCGTACTGCAGGTAAGACTCGTCTCGCGCCGCCCTGCCGCTCAAAGCTCAGCCCAGAATTTTCTACGCAGGATTTCGCGACAGCTTATCAAGAACATCACACACGCTGATCCGCAAGGGAGCATCCGGGGAATGACTCGCGAGGGAACAGTCAGGTTCCTCGAAAAAATGCTGGATGGGTTCAAGATTGATGGTAAGGATTACGAAGGTCCGTTGAACGAGCCGTCTGAGAGCCGCATGGCCTTTGATGCGTGGGTTTCTTGGGCGATAGGCACAATCTGCGACTGGCCCGAGAATCTATTCCAAGGCAAGTCTGGGGGAGATCGCCAGGGAGTTACACTTGATGTTCCAAGGCTTGACTCGACGACGCCTGCGTTGCAAATGCGAGTGGGTGATGCGGCCAAGCAGCTGCGATACTGGATCAAAGGTATAGTTGTGCCACACTTCATCGTTTGTCTACTGGCTAACAGTTCAGACTTGAACATTGAGCATGAGAGCAACGATCCGCCAGCTATACCATATGAGGAGTATGTCCCAGGAGAGGATGAGTGGTTTATGCCGTAGTGGCTATCCTAATGATGTTGGTTGGAGACCACTTGCTTAAGCACGGGCTCTCTCGTTTATGCCAGAATAATCACTGTATTCATTGTTTATCCACTCGACCTAACATAAAGTGTTGATTCTTTCAAATACTTAATCATTCATTAGCTTGGTGCAATGGTGTAAAGTGAAAGCTGGCATGGTATTATACGTTGGTAGTGTATGTTTTATAGTGTAGAGTGACGATTTACATATCCTCGAGGTAACACGGTTAGGAGCCATTCATAATGGGCCTCAAAGTATTCCATCCCTAGGTTTCAATTCATCCCAGACAGCCTAAATTACCTGTCGGCGAGAAAATCCCAAATCTTGTTGTAGGTAAACTTCTGAGAATAGCCAAAGTTCAAGCCATGGGCCCCACCTGGCACCACGGTGGCGTTGAATCGAGTAGCATTCGGGAAAAACCCTTCCGATACATCAAGCAGGGAGGCTAGTCCCTTTTGAATATTATCTGTGGCTGTGCAGTCTCCCCCGCAAAATGGTAGGTCGTTTTCTGAGTCTTCTTAGTCGTTGCGCATCAAGTGAAAAGAGGTTTGCACATACCACCAGTAATCACAAGGACATGTCCCTTGTAGGCACTTTTGACAGCAAGTGGTGCCCCGACGGTCAAAAGCTCTCCCGGAGTCGCAGGCTGGCTTATATTGAAGGCGGCTTCGAGTATTTCTCCATCAAAGTCGTGCGACGGAGGGAAGAAGTTGATGTGCAGACCAGTGGTGGAAGCAGTGGCCACGTACCCCTTGGGATAATTAGCAGCAATCAAGGGTGCATCTTTCACTGGAATGAAGTTATTTCCGACTGCAAACAGCGGGATGTAGTTGGGCACGTGAGAAAACCCAGTGAGCACAATGGCGTCGGTCAGATTGGGGTAAGAGTTTGCGAGAGCATATGTCATGACAGATCCAAACGAGTGCCCGATGTGGGAGATTTTGCCAAAGATGTTTGGGATACCCTCGATCTTCCCGCTCTTGGCCTTGGACGTGAGTTCGACGAGGGCGGCGATTTCGAGAAAAACCTGGATCTCGTCGATCGGATCTCCTCGGGAGGAAGCCCCCACTCCGAGTCGATCCCACGTCAGCGTCGAATATTCGTGATCATCAACTGCCTGCTTGGTGTAGCTATAGTTGTAATTTTTCGATGGCAGATCCCAGTAACGCCTGTCAAATGCGATGCCGTGCGTGAGAATCTGAAGCTCTTGGCCGGGCCCATAGTCAGGTTCGCAGTATGTTGCAGCAAGCGAATATTGACCCGAAATCTTCTTTGTCTGCACCATAAGCAATCAGTAAATACTCCCACAGCAGCCCTCAGAGTATTACGCACTCCCTTTTTGACCTGTTGGGTATAGTCGCGGCCCTGCTGCGCCATGTTCAAGGCAAGGTTCGCTGCGTCAATCTTGGTGGTCGGCAGCTCAACATCCAGAATGTAATTTTCGGCAGTCAACGAGACAGGAACGGTCAGGTCCTTGCACTTCCGTGCCGAAGCAGCAGCAGTGAAGAACACAAGAAGGGCTGTGGATCTGAGCATATTGACTGTTCCACTAGAGATGTCGATTTGTCTCTGTATTTTCAAGCTATAGCATCGATGGCAGCACGGCACATTTATAGCTGGAAGTGTGTCTATTCCATTTTCAATTCCAAATTCTCAATTATGTTACCCCAATACGAGTCAATTATTTGGAATTTTGTTATCCGCCGAAGTTGCCGAGCGCCGGTAGATGTGGCCGGATGTAACTTTGCTGCCGTCAGAGCATGACAAATCTCACTAGTCACAGTTGTTAGTGGCCATGATGTCATCTTGTGATCATAGCTACCATTCTCACAAAATTCATCAGCTTTTGGTCCAGGGGAATTTGGAATGTTCAATAGCCATATTTGATACCTGGTAACAATTGCGCATGTTCATGTCTTGGCGGCATGCCGTAGGCTTCTCCCATGGGAGGCGGCGTATGCAACCGACTCCGATCCGAAAAAAGCGCAACCGCACAGGAATATCATCATGAGATTCCAGCATTAACTGAAGAACCTTATATCCAAGTGTAGGTTTACCGGTATTTAAAACGCAGACTAGCCAATCCAGCCTCGCAATGTCAATAGCCTTATGTGATTGGACGGTGCAAATCTGATTGTAAGCTTCCGGGAACAAAGAGCAAGGCGGTAAAATACGACTCTCTTCGCTGACAATGGATGCCTTGGGTAAGCACTGCGGCGAGTGGCGCACCTGGAAACAATGGAATTGCGCAAGGCAGCACTGAACACGTGCAGCTTGGCGCCTAAAGTTGTGATGTTCCGTGAAAGAATAGGTAACATTCTGATAATCACAAACAATCTAAAACAGCCTTACATACTTACGCGATCTAAGTTGCCGTGCTCTACTACCGTGACACATTCTACGTTCTTGGATGCAACGGCTTTAGGGCACAGTCTACTAATGGCGGACAATTCTTGGCCATGTCATCACGCGGTTCCAGCCAATAATCTTTACATCTAATAATATGCAAGACGCTTGATTATCTGAGCTTGGGTAAAGCCCATCATTTTTGAAAGCAATTTGGCATTGTATTCTAATCCTCATCAGATACCTGAGCCGTGTATCCAATGTATCCCATATCGGAGTCGCTCAGTGGCGAAACCTCGCGCTCCGCACGTTGCCTCTCTCTATCATTCCTGAAGCCGGGGCGGTCCTGTGGCTGCCGCCGTTCCAGCACGTGCGGTCGACGTTGGAGAGGTTGGGTCTGCGATAGAGGTCGCCGATGCACAGGCTGGGTTTGTGGTGGCGGTTGTTGGCGCGTCTGCTGGACATTTGTCTGTTCCAGTTCTCTCTGTCGTTCCAAGTCGTGACGGGCTTGGTCCTCCCGGAGTCTATTCCGTTCGATCTCTCGGAGGTGTTCATCTCGGCGTTGTTGCCTTTCCAGTTCATCCTGCCGAAGCACATCATACCTTTCTTGTTCCTGTCGCTGCCGAACATTCTGGACTATCGCTTGCATACGTGGATCATCCCGAGCGGCTTGAGCCAGTTGTAGTTGGTTCTGGCTTATTGGTCGACGCTGGGCGTTGCCGCGGCCGTATTGTTGGCAATTTGGATGATGCTGGCTATACTGGCCGCTTGAATAGCCAATGTAGAGACCTCCATCCATTTGTTCGTGGTCGCTATCCGATTCTAGCTCCTCTTCATCGCGGCGATCTGATCTAGACTCTCGACGCGAACGAAACATTTTGAGCCGGTGATTTAAAACGTTACCGAAGTGAGGGGTTGCTTCTTATTTTGATACTGGGTGAAGGCAGAGGGGCCACGGCTTCCTATTTATGATCATTTCAAGCCATTCACTCAGTCAAAGATTCATTGTTGTGTGTTGAAGGATGTCACACTTTGTCCCATGATTCACTGCATGATGTTCACTGATCAAGAGAGAGAGAAAAATATGAAAGTAAATCTAATTTTGGATGAACATTCGCGCGACAACCAGGGCCCAAACTTGTGGTGCGAAAGTAGATATGGCAATTATAATGCTATTATGTTCATAATGATGACGCGAAATGAGAAAATAAACCCATTTGGGATGAGTCCGTCCCATGGAAATTCGAGTTAATCACTGAGCAAGCCCATATCTACACGAATTTACACCGATGATTATGCATAGGAAAAAGGAGCAAGAGAAATCTGTGCCTCGACTCCTTATGGCCTCCGTATCTATCCTTGGGAAAGGCGCACTTTGGTTTTAGCCTTTCTTATCTCCTACCCTATGAATATGTGCCGCAGCTTCGCGCGCCATTTGCAGTCAATCAATAAATACAAATGGGGATTGACAAGGGAAACGTTAGGCTCGAGCGTCTATAATTCCTATATTAACATCCTAAAAAGCAGCCTTAGAGAATATCTCGCATCTGAGAATTGGGCGGGAGTGGGCAAAAGATTCTCTGGTTGGTTTTGAATGGTGGGGTGAAGTGGGCCAAGGCTAGCTTACGATGTGATGCAATTGCAGCGACCTGAAACCAGGACAAGAATTGCCTTGGTGCTCCTTGGCTTGATCTCTTGAGCATGTAAGTGTGCGATGAGATTAATATAGAGTTCAAGATGGAGTCGGAAGGAATTCCAGCTGAGGCAATGACAATGAGTCGGAACGTGCATGTTTGCGCAATTTTCACGACCTTCCAAATTGCTACCTCATCTCACAACATCATCATACCTAGCGCAAGTCCGTCTCGTGCATGATACCTGACAGGCAACAGAAATTTGGTTTTATCTCCCATCCAAGCCAAATACCGCCAGGCCCCCAGGACAGAGGACTCGAATTGACAAAATACCCCCCTGGAAAGGAGGCATTATCGCCACTGAGACAATCCTGGCCCCTAGAAACAAAATCCCCAACCGAGGATAATTTCTGTGAAACGGAAGAAGCCCTGGCTATTTTTCACATCTCGTTTCCCGCCAGAGACCTGCTGCAGGGCACTTGCTGTCGTGATGATTGGCGTCGTGAATGACATCAACGGCCTAACAGAAGGTTGCTTTTGACTAACATTTCTTGTGGATGCAATCATAAAAGCTTCCAATGGATTTTGACAGCCATCTTGGTCAGGAATTTGTCGATCATAGATTTTCGAATGAAAGCGAAGCTTGATACTGTGACTGTTGTGCTCATTGAGGTTTAGAAGACCGGATCCTCGAGCTTACTGGCGTGATGACACGGTCAATCTCGAGGGTCCCATTGTTGAGTCAATCACACAATCGCCCTAAAGTACGCAGACTGGGTTGGAAAAAAATGCAAACACAACTGCCGGGTGGCGAACAAAAGGTAGGTGAATCGCGACCAAATCTTCGTCCACGCTGGTCCACCCACACGCTTGGCAGCCCAAACACCCACGAGACACCGTGTCCAATAGCAGAGGTTGCCTGTATCTCTAGAATTCCATAGCGCCGAAAAGGTAGTTGGGAGGCCGACTTTCGGCAACGCCACCAACAGCGTCGGTCAGGCATCCTGGTCCAAGTAGGTAACAAACAATGAGAGACATGACGAACAGGGAGAGTTGACGATGGTGTGCTGACCAAGACAGGGGGTCGTAAATGGGTGTCTGCGCTACCAGTTACGAAGCCGGGAACAATATTGTGCTTATTCGCGCTCGCCTGGTCGCTCGCCCATTGTTCTGGGATCAATCAATGACCTCCCTCCCTTCCGAGTGCAGAATCGGGCTGGTCCCAATTGCCGGGTGTGTGGGGAAAGGTCCAAGCCATAGACTAGATCTAACAGGAGGGTGCCTAGAGACTGGTCATAGGCTACCGGCAGATGGAAATATGGAGCACGGGTCCAGAAATGGACGAGCAATACTCCAATCTAGCAGCCCGTCTGAGGGCCGATCGTTTGCTCGTTTACCCGAAAGGATCATGGGCACCAAGCTTTGCGACTAGCGGAGCCATCGCTAAAAGCAGACTCGTATTGGCCTGCTTGTGCTCGTTGGTGGCAGCGGTCGTGCCTCCAAAGTCTATCGTTCCCGAGTACTCGGGACGGGGCGCAAAGCCTGGAATGAGCCTTGCCGAGAATACCTTCTCTTCCCCCACGCCCCCTCCTCTTGTCTCGAATAAGACCGAGCTAGAGCCAAAAGCTTATCTGAATACCCCGTGATCGCAGCGCCATGCGGCATCCTCGAGCCCGATCCAGACGTGCGGCATCCCAGAGTTGAAGCCACCTCGCCCACCTGTTTGCAGCCTCGAACCAACAGAATTTCGTCGGTATCCAATAGGATACGAATCCAGGAAACTTTGCCGTGCCAGGTCTATGGAAGATGGCGCTCATCATTGCCTCTTCTTTTCCCCTGGCCACAATGAACCAATGGGCTTTAACCCACTGAGCTGAATCATGAGGCTTGCTCTTGGGGCCCTCACGACGGCTACCCCCCCTTTACGGATTGACGGAACTCACCGACCGATCGTGAGGCGCTGAATAGATGGACCGCGCTGAAGGAATGGGGCTGCATCCAACACGCACAGTGCCATGACATTATTCACAAAAAGGCGATTGGCTTTTCCCGACAACCTTATCCTCAAGGTCAGCCCCTGCATCAGTCTCTCCGGTCTGTTGGTTTCCCCAGCATCATAAATGCAAGTCTTTGGCCTCCAAAGGCCCCATTTTCACTTCCCCATGCTCCTCAAGATTATCCCACCTTCGTCTGTGCTAGGTAATTTGACCTGTCTTTGAAGCTGAGACCTCAACCCGACCCCTGTGCTATTTCCTGTACATCTAGCCAAGGTAGTATCCCATCTCAAGCAAAAATGTCTTAGTCAACGGCTAATTGAAATGCCCTTCCAAAGATCCGTACCCGCTTACCGTCACCATGGTTTCCCCACAGGCATACCTCGTACGTCCAATGCGCGGCCCTCCACTCGAGAGAAACATAGCCTTGGCAGCGTGGGTCCGGTTGGGCTGATTGGTTATACAGGCCGCGGAGTGGTTCTTGATGTTCATTTCCCTTGTGGTTGTTGCCTTTCGAGTTTACGCGCGCGCGAGAAACACGAAGGAGAAGCGGTGGTGGTCCGAGGCGTTTCTTGTCCTCGCCGTCTTCTACTTCTTCGCCCTCGCCCTCGGCGATACGTACACGACGGTAACCGGAAGAGACCCTTATAAGTATTACTACAATGACAGCTACGCAAGGGTTAGCTCCTCCTTGTACATCCCCGACTCTGCTTGTTCGCCAGCTAACCAGTGCGCGCCGAAAGTGGACTTACGCAAGTGCCATCATCTTTGACACTAGCTATTTCCTGCCGAGATTCAGTCTTCTTGCCTTTTACTACATTCTGTTCCCGAGAACGGAGGAAAAGCTCTGGATTTGCTTGCACATCTCGACTGCCTTCACCATTGCCGGGTTCCTGACGACGCTGTGCGTCGATCTCTTTTGGTGTGGCGTCGATGTGTCGCAGAATTGGTTCCGTCTCACCAATCGTCATTTGTCTCTTTGGTCCTCGTCATTAACTCTTAAACACTGCTTAGGACCCAGGGTTCTGAATGTGCCGTCTTGAGAACCTTGACACCGACCTTCATCATCTGGCCACTGAGTATAACCTCGGAGATTCTCGGTACGCTTCAGCATGGGCTTTCGACTTGATATGCAATCGCTAATAGACATCGCGTCTGAAAAGTATTCATCCTGCCGTTCGGCATGCTGCCCACTCTCAAGACACTCCCGCAAAGAGAGAAGAATGGCTTGATTTTCCTTTTTCTGCTGGGAGCGGGCACCGTCATTGTCAGTGCCGTCCGGTTCCGTCTAGCTGTGCAGAGCAACTCATCCTATGCAACATGTAAGCATACCCCTGCCATCTCACATACAGATGGATCCTTTCGTGTCGACTAATATTTATTTCCAGACATCATGGCGTGGTTGGAGATGGCAGTACAAATTATTATCGGATCCGTGCCTGCATTGCGTCAACTGCTCCGCAACTTTTCTGCGAAATGGCGCCCTGTCGCCTAACCTTTCTTTTGTTTGTTCTTTATAAATTCTTGTTTCAATGCAACGCACAACATAGTCGAACACGTGCCGTTAGCTCAATTGTTTTCGGTCGCTTAACCATGCTTTTACTCACTCGGGGGTGCCGTGCCGGCGAGCAGTCGCGCCTAATCGGCGATGTCCTTTTACGGGTTGGACCAATGATGACGGGAGATGGATTGGTGTGGGTAGCATTCGCACAGCCAAACTTAGAAATGGTCATGGAAGCCCTATTCTGCCGCACAGAATGTGGTATTCTGAGTAAGATGATCAGAATCTAATCTGAGTGCCGAGCCACATTTCGGTTAGCTAAATTTAGCTCTCTTGACTTGTGCCAATCTGTTGCTCCCTAAAGGACCTTTCTGCGTTTACGCACTCGTTTCTAAATGAAGCCTCTTTCTTTTCGCATATAGGATTCTCTTGCTTGAAGGTGAGCATTTTGTGCTCCTTTTCTTGTGCCTGTTCTCATCTGTCAGCTGCAGCAGCCTAACCTGCTTTGGAAATAGCCTGGTGGCCATGTAAGGTGGCAGTTCAGCCCGCTTATTTTAGATCCCCGGGAGGGAGCATCCCAACCAGGCCCAGATTGAGTTAAGCTAGAGAAGAGTATAAAGCTTCTCTGTGATATTCATTTCATTCTTCGCGCCATGTGAAATGCCCTACTGTATGTCTCCTAGTATTGCATACTTTTATGTTGTTCCCTTTCTTTGGTTCTTTTTTCCTTCTTTTCTTCCGGTTCTGTTCGTGCCTTTTTCGTTTCGTTTTCCTTGGCCGATTGGAACTTTTTGTCCATGGATCTTGACCACCCCGGGTCCCTCTGTCCCTCTGGACACTGTGAATAAAGGAGCGCTCAAGTCATCGAGAAAAGGACAATTCAAACAAGAGAACAGTTGTTAAATGAGTGATATTGTCAACCGGATAAACCTATAGACTAATCCCCGTCCACCTTTGGAGCCATAAAATACATCAAACCCTTCCCTCACCATCGACTTAAGACCAATCTCAAATCATCATGATAACTACGACCAGAGATATGGCCCAGATCCATACTTCAACTAGCACTTTCACAATACCTGGCATGATAGACGATGGATCCAGCATCTTCAGTAACGAAAATGTTGCCCACACGAAACCACCCTGTGTCCAGGATCAATCCATGCACTGGGATAGTCAAACTGCCCTGGTTACACCGTCGCTCGCCCAAGACCTACTCAACAAATGGAACATGCCCCGAATCAATATTGGGAGATTGGCATTCGCATTTCTTTCTTTCCTGGTTGCTGGTATGGGCGACGGAGTCATCGGTGTAAGCGACCCAAACACCATTCTCACTGTGAAAAGAAAAACCACTAACCTGCCTCCTTAGGCGCTGATCCCCTCAGTAAGACAACCCAATAATTTCTACTACAAAAAAGGGTTCCATCACTCACCACAGAGCAGATTGAGTCCTACTACAAGCTAGATTACACCACAGTCTCTCTCATCTTCCTCACGCCGTTTTCCGGCTACGCCATTGCCGCATTTACATGCTCCCGCGTACACATGCAATGGGGCCAGCGAGGTGTCGCCATTCTGGCCCCCATCTGTCATTTGATCACCTTCATCATCTTCGCCTTCCACCCGCCATTTCCCTTGGTAATTGTGGGAAACGCTTTCTGCGGATTTGGAACCGGACTTGCAGACTCCTGCTTTCCTGCATGGGTGGGGGACATGAGTAATGCCAGCATAATTCAAGGTTTCTTGACTTCTTGCTATTCGATTGGAGCGTTATTCGGTCCCTTGGCAGCCACTGCACTAATTTCTAGTGCCCATTTGCCGTGGTACACTTTTTATTATATCATGGTAGGTAAACGCCTCGACTTCTTTTAGTCGCGCATGTTCTAAATGTACTAGATCGGGCTTGCCGTATTGGAGCTCTGCGGGCTAGTCATATTCTTCTGGAGGTGCGATGGGGCGTCGTATAGAGCCACCTTAGCCCGTGACGCGGCTGACGAAGGCTCCCCTTCTTCTGGTGTCAGGGCGGTACTCAAGAGCAAAGTGGCATGGATCATTGCCCTGTTCTTCTTCTTTGATACCGGAGTGATGAGTATGTACCCAGCTCATTTTATGCCGCATAAACAACTAACATTGGACCAGCAAGCATTGGCGGATGGACCGTCACTTTCATGTTGCGTGTCCGACATGCGTCGCTGTCGGCTTCCGGAACCTCCGTATCAGGCTACTGGCTTGGCATGGCGCTTGGGAGGGCACTTCTAGGCATTGTGAATGAAAAGTTCGGTATCCGAGTGTGCACAGTCATTTACCTCGCCATTTGCATTGGTCTTGAACTTGTCCTTTGGCTCATACCTAAATTCGCCGTTTCGGCCGTTTCCGTGGGCCTATTGGGTTTTTTTCTTGGACCAATGTATCCCGGTGGAGTGATGATGATCACAAAATTGCTGCCGAAGAGCATGCATGTGGCTGCTATTGGGTTCTCCCTCGCTCTAGGAGGTGTGGGCAGCACAGTGTTCACGTTCGGCATAGGCGCCATAGCCTCGCAGAAAGGCATTTCAGTTCTTCAGCCGATTGTCCTCGGTCTCATTATCCTCGAAACTATATGTTGGCTCGGTCTTCCGGGATTCAAAAGAAAAGCGAAGAAGGGTGTTTGGCCTGCCAAACCCAAAGTATATGTATGGGTATAGCGTTGGTCATGGAGCAAGAGTAAAACCAATAAAACACACAATCACAACAAACGCGGTTTTCAGTGCATGCAGTCTCTAGAGTCGCTTTGAATGGTTTATTTCAGACTGAGCTCTCATATGCTCTCGATACAGTTCCTAGCGATGTAAAATGATAGCGAGCTTTTGGGTTCCTTTCTTCCTATTGGCTTATCGTACCCACAACCGTCGATTCAGAACGATGCCAAAATTCTCAACGGCTGCTCCCTCGTCATGTGGATACCCGCGAGTTCTCATCCGACTACGAAGAAGGCTCGCGAAGATTTTCACTATCGAGAGCCTTTTCAGGCAGAGGCATCGGTGACGCAATGACTGCACCACCATCCACAGGGATGACGACGCCGTTCAAATAGGACGCGCCTGGTGAGGCCAAGAAGACTATGGCAGCCGCAGTCTCTTCAGCCGTTCCCGGACGACGATTCGGGATGCATCTGGTGAATGACTCCATGACTGGGGCAGCGGCAATATTGTCCGGGGTTGCAACGGCGCCGATCTGGATGGCATTGACCCGTACACCGCTAGGCCCATATTCCACAGCCCACGTGCGTGTCATGGCTTCAAGAGCCGCTTTGCTTGCCCCAAAAAGGCTCAACCCGGGCAGTCCCAGGGCAGCAGCCACGGCCGTCACATTGACAATGATGCCGCCGCCACGCTTGGCCATGGCGGGCGCGAGAGCGGCTATAAGCAATGCGGGGGCGCGTGTGTTGGTGGAAAAGACACGCTCGAAGTCGTCCGATGTTGTTTGATCCGAGAGGGCGTAGAAGCCTCCGGCAGCGTTGTTGATCAAGATATCAATGTGTCCACCAGCCGCCTTTGCCGCCTCACGAGCCAGCTCCGCAGGGGCCTCGGGCTGTGCGAGATCCTTCAGAATCAAGGTGGCGCGACCTCCCGCCGCCTGGATGGATTCAATCGTCGCCAAACCCCGTTCCTGATTCCGCCCAGAGACGACAACAAAATGGCCGATTTTGGCCAGCGCTACTGCAACCTCTCGCCCAATGCCGCTTGTTGATCCGGTCACGAGGACAGTTCCCAGGGAAGCCATGATTGTTTGATCAAATTCACAATTAATTGAATAGAACTGACGACGCCAACTTCCCCGCTCTCGACCATTTTTATAATGGAACATCACATGATGGAAGATGCGATCACTAATCAACATATGTTGATCGTCTTGTTCAGTCGCCCGGCGAATGCCATTTTAGGATGTTGAGCACCTTTGCACCGAGCGAAACTACGTGGCATCCTGGAGGCTTGGCTGGGCCTGTATGAATATGAATGCTGTGGTGCCCTTGGTGAATGAGCCATAGTTTTCGGGCTAGTGAGGGGTGAAAATGATAGTAATGATAGCTATTGCGAAATACGAGCATTTGTTTTATTTGTCTTGGTTGTCTGAACATATGGTGGAAGGTTGGCTTTGGATTGCCAAACATATTTTGTGAGAGGGGAGATCAACTGAGCGTCAGCACTTGCAATAATAGCATGAGTAATATTACACCATGTCTCGTTTCAAATTGTAAGCTCGTATTTATCCAAAAGGAAATCCCCTTTTTCTTTTTTACCACCTTCCCTTTTGCCTATTTCTTTTGCATCCAGGCCAAGAAACAAATGTCATTCGACGCGTTTGCTACCCTGTATGTCACCCAACTCAATTTGTGCACGTACTAATACAATACATAAAACAATGCATAAATTACTGGTCCATGCGCCATTATTTGTCTGAGAAAAGAGTCATCATTGTTTAATGCTGAGGTGCGAAAAAGCACCAGCGATTAGTTAGGTGCTTGGATGTGTACAGGCGGCAATTGCAGGACAGTTTTCCAATCTGTATGAGAAAAGAGGTATTAATAAGCTTAAACGCCGGGTACAATTTTGGCGATGGTCTTGCTCCTGAGACCCCGCACGGGTACACTGCAAGCGGAAATTGGACCTAGGCGCGCAACTTCTCGAGCTGGAAGATGGTGCTCGAGGCGCAGGACTTTGCCTCCACAAGGCGGCTTACGGTGCGCTTGCTAGGGCAAGGTAGTGTAGATGCAACTCCCACCGTCGACTGTTCCGTATCCGAGCTAGTCATTTTGGGCCAAGCTCCGATTGCTTTTAGTGCCGTGCCCTTAGTGGTGGGTGCATTGTCAGCTCGCTTTCTGGGGGTGGAATTGCAATGGGGACATGATTTGCAAAAAGCCGTTTTAATCCCCCACCGATGAGATCTGGTGAGATGGTTGATCTAGATGCCATCATCATGGCCTACATGGGTTGTCATTCTTCTGCCACCACTCCTGTTGGATGAGACAATGAGCAGTTATGGCTGTGAGAGGGAATGTGGCTGGAAGCTGAACAACGCGGGCTTGAGGTCCCGAAACAGAGATGTCTTGTTCTTCGATGGTTCGCCCGAAAATTATTGGTCATCTGATGGCTGGTTGGCGTGATGAAAATGCTCGTTTGAGCCAAGGCGGATCGGGCGGCATTTTGGATATGTGGCACGCCGGCATCAGTCCAACCATCAAGCCACGGCGGTAGCTGACTCCACACGCAGCTTCTGATTGATCGCCTTGCAAGGTCGCTAAGAAGCAGTCTTGTCCCGAAATTACAGCTGAACGGCATATGGGCTAAAACAGGGGCAGTGCTGACTGAATCGGGTCTCAATTTTCGAGGCAATCATAGTGAGAATCTGATGTCTTCAATTGAGTGATGACCTGTGAGGGCCTCATATTTTGGATGACTGGCACCTGGTCGCTGTAGTCAGTATGAATATACAATCAGTGATGGTTATTAGCTGAAATCTCCCAAGAGCGCGAACCACGCGTTGTCCAAGCTACAGAGTTGGGCACATGGATGTAGGTACTCTGGCCGTTAAACAAAGGCTACAGCAGGAAGAAAGAGGGACCTGTCTTCTAAGCCTCCACAAGTCTAGTTCTCCAGGTTCCAATGGCCGGAGACCCACAGACAACTCAGGCTTTAAGAACGAGCGCGGTGCAAATGTACCCGAGATTACGCGCTAAGCCTTCAGCTTCGAGCCTGGGCATGGCCGCCAAGTGACACCCTGAAACCAACTGCATGAAGCTATCCTTGACTGATGTCCTGTTTTGGCCCGGGACTTGGGTGTGGCTGGTTTGGTGTCCAATCGATCAAGCCCGTCATCATCCCAGCAGACCTAGGGTGCGGGAAGAACTGGGCCAGGCACACTGTATAAATGCTCCAGTGGTAATTCTCGCCATCAAAGAAGATCTGCATGTCCATCTTCCCAAATTACTAAGCGCCTGCTTTCTTTCTGTTGTCCTCTGTTGTTGTTCATCATGAAGCTCAACAGCTTGACTGCCATCGTCGCCGTGGCAGGTAGTGGCCTAGCTGCTCCACTGGTGAAGCCGATCTCGAACCTAGAGCCTCGCAATGGCTTCATATCTCCAAACAGCAACTCTGGTCTGGCGATCACGAAAAAATGCGGGCTGCCCCGTGGCATTCAGTCGACAGACTACAGCCAAGTGACATCAGATGCTACCAGCTCAGACGACAAGGACGAAGACAATGCACCAGATGGTGACAGCGCCAGTGACACTGAGACGAGCTCTAAAACCATCACGGTCGATACTGGCAGCGGGGGAAACAACAACGCGGACGGTACCAGTGCAGCCCAGAGCGGCAGTGGCGCCGACTTTGCTGCTACTGGCTCGGGGAACGGCAGCGACGATAGCGAGTCTACACAAGGAGACGATGACACCAACAAGAATGCCGAGGGAGGTGGCTCCAATGGGAGTGATGCTTCAGAAGGTGCCCAAGACGGCAGCAGTGACGGCAGTGGAGGGTTCCAAGATGGCACCGACAACAGCTCGGATGCTACTAAGGCAGCCGAGGGAGGCAGCAATAACGACTTAGACAACAACAAGGCGGCCGAGGGAGGTGGCGATAACTCTGATGCCACCGATGGATCCCATGAAAGCGGTGGCAGCACTGATGCCAGTGGTGCGTCTGGCAGCGACGGCAGTTCCGACGCGACCAAGGCTGCTGATGGAGGAGATGGCGATTCCGATGCTAATAAGACTTCCGACGGAGGTAGCGATAACTCTGATGCTACCAAGGCGGCTGAAGGAGGAAACGGTGATTCAGATGCTACCAAGGCTTCCGATGGGGGTAGCGACAACTCCGACGCAACCAAGGCAGCAGAAGGAGGAGATGGTAGTTCGGATGCTACCAAAGCTTCCGACGGGAGCAGCAACAACTCCGATGCGACCAAGGCTTCCGACGGAGGCAGCGATAATTCTGATACCACCAAGGGAGACCAAAGTGGAGATAGCGACTCAGACGCGACCAAGGCAGCAGAAGGAGGAGATGGTAGCTCAGATGCCACCAAGGCCTCTGAGGGTGGTAGTGAGAATTCTGACGCTACCAAGGCTGATCAAGGAGGAGATGGCTCCTCTGACGCGACAAAGTCTGCCCAGGGAGGGGATGGTGACTCAGATGCCACGAAGGCTTCCAATGGAGGCAGCGATGACTCTGATGCTACCAAGGCCGCAGAAGGCGGAAATGACAGCAACTCTGATGCTACCAAGGGAGACCAAGGAGGAAATGATAACTCGGATGCCACTAAAGCCTCTCAGGACGCTCAGGGAGATGGCACAAACTCTGATGCAACCAAGGCAGCACAAGGAGGCAGCGATGGATCTGACGCTACTAAAGCTGCTCAAGACGGGGGTAGCGATTCTGATGCCGCGAAGGCCTCTGATGGAAGCAACGGCAACAACTCGGACGCGTCAAAGGCGGCTCAAGGCGGCGACAGTAGCTCTGATGCTACCAAGGCCGCAGAAGGCGGAAATGACACCAATTCTGATGCGATGAAGGCAGCAGAGGGAGGAGATGGTGACTCCGATGCTAGCAAAGCCTCGAATGGAGGCAGTGATGGCTCTGATGCTACTAAGGCGGACCAAGGAGGGAATGGTGATTCTGACGCCACCAAGGCAGCTGAAAACGGAGATAACAATTCCGATGCTAGTAAGGCTTCCGATGGAAGCAGCGATAACAATTCCGACGCCACTAAGGAGGCTCAAGGAGGGGGCAGTGACTCTGATGCTACGAAGGCCTCTGATGGAGATAGTGACAGCAACTCCGATGCCACGAAGGCAGCTGAGGGAGGCGGTAGCGACTCTGATGCTACGAAAGCCTCTGATGGAGGTGGTGACAGCAACTCCGATGCCACTAAAGCGGCTCAAGGAGGCGGCAGTGATTCTGATGCGGCCAAGGCAGCAGAAAGCGGTGGTAGCGACTCCGATGCTACCAAGGCCTCTGAAGGAAGTAGCGATAACAACTCTGAGGCGACGAAGGCTGCCCAAGGCGGCGATGAGAACAACTCGGATGCTACTAAAGCTGCGGAAAACGGCGGTAACGATTCCGATGCTACCAAGGCTTCTGGCGCAGGCAGCGACAACAACTCAGACGCAACCAAAGCTGCTCAGGGAGGCGATAGCATCAATTCGGATGCTACCAATGCCGCTCAAGGCGGTAGTGGCAGTACTGATGCCAGTGGAGCTTCCAGCAGTGGCAGCGACTCGGATGCTACCAAGGCAGCCCAGGGGGGTACGGATGCCAATTCAGATGCCACTAAGGCAGCTCAAGGTGGCAGTGGTAGTACCGATGCTAGCGGCGGAACTCAGGCATCTGGCGATGGCAGCAACTCGGACGCTACGAAGGCAGCTGAGGGGGGCAGTGACAACAACTCAGATGCCACGAAGGCTTCTCAGGGTGGCGACGGTAGCAACTCTGATGCTACGAAGGCTGCGGAGGGGGGTAGTGACAACAACTCGGATGCCACGAAGGCTTCTCAAGGTGGCAATGGAAGCACTGATGCCAGTGGAGCATCTGGCGATAGCAGTGACTCAGATGCGACCAAGGCCGCTCAAGGTGGTACTGGCAGTACTGACGCCAGCGGAGCTTCCAGTGATGATAGTAACTCGGACGCAACCAAAGCAGCTGGAGGATCTGGCGACGGCAGCAACTCAGATGCTACCAAGGCCGCTCAAGGCGGTGACGGTACCAACTCCGATGCCACAAACGCAGCCCAGGGCGGCAGTGGAAGCACTGATGCCAGTGGGGGCTCAAGTGGTGGTAGTAACTCGGACGCGACCAAGGCGGCTGAAAGCGGGAGCGGGAGCACCGATGCAACTGGAGCAACTGGCGACGGCAGCGACTCAGATGCGACCAAGGCTGCTCAAGGTGGTACTGGCAGTACTGACGCCAGCGGGGCTTCCAGTGATGGTAGCAACTCGGATGCTACCAAGGCTGCTCAAGGTGGCGATGCTGCCAATTCGGATGCTACCAACGCCGCCCAGGGTGGCACCGGCGGGACTGATGCCAATGGAGGCACCCAGGGATCTGGCGATGGAAGTACCGATGCTAGTGGAGCCTCTCAGAATGGAAGCGATGGCAACTCAGATGCCACGAACGCAGCACAAGGAGGCAGCGGCAGTACTGATGCAAATGGAGCTTCTGGCGGGGACGGTAGCTCAGACGCAACCAATGCTGCCCAAGGCGGAACTGGCAGCACTGATTCGACTGGAGGCTCTCAGTCATCTAGTGATGGCAGTAACTCGGACGCCACGAAGGCTGCTGAGGGTGGCGATGGTGCTGCCAGCAACGGATCTCAGGCTGGCAGCGGGAGCACCGATGCGAGCGGAGGCTCTCAAGATGGCACTGTCCCTAACTCGGACGCTACAAATGCCGCGCAAGGAGGCAGTGGAAGTACCGATGCAAGTGGAAGCTCTCAGGCATCTGGCGATAGCAGCAACTCGGACGCTACGAAGGCTGCTCAAGGTAGTGACGGTACTAGCGCGGGCGCCACCAGTGGAGATCAGAGCGGCAGCGGGAGTACTGATGCCAGCGGGGGAGCAGGCAGTGACAGCAGCTCGGACGCAACCAAGGCTGCTGAAGGAGGCGATGCTAACTCGGACGCCGTACAGGCTGCTTAGGGAGTGATGGTAGGGCCTTTGATGTAGCGATGAAGATTGGCTTGGTAGTATTTCGACGGGGCTGTTTGGTAATACAGGTTCACTGTGGTTCGTTAGTGAATCTTTGTGGTAATTAGAAATATATTCATATCTATCCTCTGGATCACAAAACATTTCTTCATCCTGAATTCAGATATAGAACACCTTTGATGAGTCGACGGGCAAAATAGGTTGTCATCGAGCTTCGTCAGGTGGCGCAGTTTGCCGAAGCGCACCAGCAGATGTCATGATCCTATGCAGTCTCGAAGCAATGAAATTGATACACAGCGTTTACCTCTCAGCTAAGAGCCATTAGTGTCTGTGGCTTGGAGCTATGCTCGCAAAAGGGAAAATACTGGTCTAATATTAGAACGAAGACGGATACGCAGATACTGCCCGGTTTGAGGTGGGCTGTGAGATGAATGATAAGACATTGGCTGAGAGGCTTGTCAAAAGCGGTTGTTTTATTTGTCTAGCTTTTATAAGTACAGTTATCATGCGAAGAGCATTGTGACTCAATCAAATCTCGCAACAGTTACCCGACGACGCTCGAAGTTTCGCATCGTTTGTATTTCCCATTGATGCTTGGTAGCTCCAGGGATAAAAATTGGAAATTCCAAGCAGCCATATTCTGGAAACCATAATTGTCGGAAACCAGCCGTGGGCTAGACTTTATGCTGCAACCCAGTGCAATGTCAGGTCGCCCCTATCAATGACGCAGCCTAAACACGTCCAGGGCCTGGATGTTCATTTATGTAGTGGCAGGATGACTGCCAGCTGATGGGAGCGGCAGCGGCGCCTTGTCGAGTGTGGTTAAGTAATGTCAACACTTGACGGGCCGCTTTTATGCCCCGTGCCAAGGCCACAGCCAGGATGCCAACATTGACCTGCTATCCCCCTGTCTCAATTTCCAAAGCTCTCGTACCGGCCCTGAGAGCCGCGGCGAGAACATCAAATCAAGATCGGAGGAGCTGGATATGCATGACGAATGTGCTCCATATCGAAGCAGAGCCTCGGCTATTTGCACTCGGAATTTCAGAGGAGCAAGCGGCCTGTTCTCATTCCTCCTCGCCATGAAGCCGTCTCTTTCACTATCTGCTTTTACACCAGACCGATAGGTGTACGGACTAGCCATAAGCCGGGCCAAGGCGAAGAATCGCTTGCATATCGTCGTGTTGCAGTATGGCGCATTCGGGTCCGCACCGTGCTGGAGCAAACTCTTCACCATGTCAACGTACAACCCCGATAGGCGCTGATCAGGCGCATGCTCCGAGAGTTGGACAATAGCTTCAATAAACTTACCCCAGATGGCGCCGGACGCTGAAGCTTCATTGACGTCGGCCCCGTGGCCTATGAGCATCTCGAGTGTGCGCTTCTGCCGCATCGTCCACGTGCAATTCATGCCGGACTCAGAAATGAATGCGCTGCAGGATAGGAGCCATGTGCCCCAGATGGAGCCCTCCACACCAAGCTGGCTCCAGATGGGATCAACTCTCCCAGTACCAGCCCACAACTTCGCAAAAACACTGTTGTTTTGCGCTGGCCGCCCTAGCTGTTTCATTCGCTGCGTCGGAGAGCCCCGGTTAGGATCAGCGCCGCGATCAAGAAAGAGCGAAACGACGTTATTGAAATCGCGGCCGTCGTCGCCGCTCGGCTTTACACTCTCCTCGAGAGCCTCTTTGAGAAATGTGCCATTGACAATGCCTCGGGCCCCAGGAGCGCATTCTTGTTGTTGGGCGAGGTACAAAGATAAGCCCTTGGATATGGCATACTCGAGGAAGCAGTTCGGCTCCCAAGGAGCATCTTCATCGAACGAGGCAGTCATATTCTCCACGACGTATCGGAGCTCTTCCACAAACTCAGCCTGTGAGCAGTCGGCTTGCCTTTCAGCCTCGTAAGCATAAGAAAATGCCTCTGCATAAACCCGTGATAGATCGCCAGAGCTCTGGAAATGCTCCCGCCGTGCCGGCCACGACTTGAGCAGCGCAACGTAAGCTTGAAATATGCTCGAACTTGGGTCAAAATCAGGCGCGAGCCGGTCAAGGAAGTCGGCCATATCCTTGGTCAGGAGGAAGTCTCGCACGGTCCGATGCAGGAAGTTGACTCGCGGGCCAAGGTAGTCTATGGCGGAAGGATCAGCTTGAACCTCAAGAAGGCCTTTGCAGCGCCCATTGAGGCGACGAGACATTTGCTTCCGACGCCTGAAGACTTCGTGAGGATCCATGGGCATAGGAAGACTGTGCAAGACAGAAGATTCGCCCTCGATGCATTCATCGATCAGCGAGTACACCATCAAGCTCAGCGGCTCTTCTGCCTGTAAGGCCGTCTTGAAATTCTGTGCCATTTGAACATGGTAGAATGGTTCAATACCATCAAGTATGTGTTTAAAGAAGCTCTCCAGATCTTGGGGAAAGAGGCTAATGCGACGCTTCAAGGTTGCAAGCGAATCGCCGTTTGTCACACCCTCATGGACGGAGCGGACCACAAGGAAAACCCACAAAAAGACGCCTTGTGCCTTGTCCGTGATCTCTCGCACAAAGGCACCGCCGGCCCCCGAGTACTCTGTCCAGTTGGGATGCTCCTTCAGCATGCTTTCCGTGTAGCATCGGATGTCATTTCTTGTGAGCTCTTGAAGTGACAATTTGCAACAAGCCCTCGTGCCATACGCGGTTTCAAACACGTTCCACGGTCGGCTAGATACGCAGAGCTTGATGCTTTGAGATGATGCAAGCTGGTTTAAGATTCTGATGAGCTCTCGATGGTCTCCCCCATATTCATCCAGTCCGTCTATGAAGAAGCAGAACCGAACAGGGAGTTCTTTGCAGCCAACAAACCGGGTTACAAGTTGAGCCAGCTCAGCCATAGTCCAGGACCGGCCTTCACTACCCAAAGTTACTTCGGTTTCGTCGTAACCCGCATCAGCATCTTCCGGCATGACCTCGGCAATCAAGTCGGGCACCTTTCTCATGATGTCAAATAACAAGGATCTGATTAATCCATCAATGGACTTCTGTAATCGTGTCCCCGAACTCCAGAAGTAATAGCAGGCGATGACACATTCTTGGGGGTGAGACCACGCGGACAACATCTCTACTGTTTGTTTGTGATCACCGAGGAATTTCATCAATGTTGACTTTCCAGAACCAGCCTTTCCAGAGATCCAGTAAATATCACTTCCGGATTCGAGCCACCGTGGAAAGTTGCCTGAATCGCTGTTCGGAGTGAATACCCAACTGAACGTCTTGGCATGTGCTTCGGCGATGTTGTAATGGCGCACCTTGATTGACCTAAAATACAGACCTTTAAGGATCTTCTGTTGGGTTGAGACTGTTTGAGCTCCAAGGAAGAGGTCGATGAGCTTGTCTCCCAACTGCCGGAGGTCCTTGGAGGTAAGTGCATCGCCCTGTGGCGACGTCTCTTTGGCGAGGAAGGACTTGAGATTGATATTTTTAATGCTTTCGGATATTTGGGCGAGTTCTGCCGAGTGGTTCATTTGCATGGATGAGCTAACTTCCTTGAGTTCGCATAGCTCACGTAAAACACTTGATTGCTGGTTACTAAGAACAAATTAGAGGGAATGCAGCTTGAAAGGTCTAGTCGTAGCTTGTGGGGAGTCCTCAAGTCGTACCTCGTGATAACAACAAGATGGGTCACAAGTTCGTTCCGATACTGCTTCAGCCTGGCCTCCATTTCGCGAATCTTGTGCTGCCCCCATCTTGCCCTCAGGGCCTGGCCGAGGTTATCAATTCGACCGCCAGGATGGTGGGACAAGCCCTTGAGAACGCCTTGAAGGTCTAGAGCTGTATTCTTACACTTGATGGACAGTTGTTTCAAGGCCAGTTCTTCGCTGATTCTGTACTTGGGCTTTGTTGCAATATCTGCAGTATCTTCCAATTCGTCGACAAGGTAAAGAAGGTTTTCATTTATATCATCGAGAGTCTCATGATCCTTGGTCAGTCCGGTGGAGGATGCATGGATCTCCCCACTCATGGAGATTAGCCTGGAGCCATAATCGATGGAACGGACAACAGCCGAAGCCAAACCTAGTACAGTGAACGGCGGCTCCATAATGGAGACATGTTTTTCTTAATTTCGAGGCGATTCAAGTGCTACCAAGAGCGACGATTGAGGACCAAGCCAGGTCAGGTTTGGTTGGTCTCACTGGGTAGTACGATGCAATACAGTAAGCTGGGAAGCGGGGTATCGCCTGCCCTCTGCTATTTCTTTAGACGGCTGCGCACCACCCGCAAGGCAGCGTGGCTGTGTACTATGATGTAATCTCACAGGATCATTACTAATGTCGGCCTCTTTCAGTATCAGACGAGTTGGGCAGTCTGACCATGTCCCTATGTGGCTATAAATCCATGCTGAGCTGGTAAACCTGTCTGACATGTAGCCATTGTAGGGTAGATGCGTTCTCGTCGCACCGATCGAAATGAAGGCCCAAGTAGCACAAGCAGCTCCAATCCACTGATGACAACAGGCACTTGTTTGGATGAAGGCGAATCGGGAACAGCTTGCTCCATATATGGAAGAAGGGTCACGCGAACTTTGGAATGGTAAATTTATGAGCAATTGTAGGTTTTAAATGATGAGATTCCAAATTGAACATGGCATTGTCCACTGTAGGACTCCCACAGCAATGTAATTGCGGACAAACCACCAGCCTGTCACGAAAAACCAACATGCCACCCACACATATCCTGTCATATATTTCAGAGGCCACAAGTATAAAAATATGATGTTGGTGATCTTTGAACGAGGTATTTGGTTGATTAGATGGCTTTCTGCATGCTGCATCCTCTCCTTGCAATGAGAAATCACAATTGACTCGACAACAGTAGCAATTGGCTGAGCCATGAAAAATATTCCCATGTCCACAGCCAGATCTTTTTTGTGCAGTCTTCCTGATGAGACTACTGCAAGGCTAAGGGTGTGAAAAAAAGCACTGATACCAAATGCAACCATGAGATGCACTGTATATGCCATTAGTGATCTTCGTGGGATGTCTAAGGCGGTCACAATGCCGTGGCTCAATCCCAACGCCGGCTGGAAACATCAGCTTGGATGTAAATCGCAGGCCTATCTCATTCAGGGTACTCACCTGCCGTATGTATCCGTGCCAAAACCTTCCCCAGACATTTGAAACGGTGTAGCATGAGCTGAGAGACCCGAATAACGGAGGCCAGTCCTGCTGGCTGGTGAGCGCAATTGGGAAAATGGTACCACATATTGTGACATGCCTCTTGTTCACTGAGATCAAACTTGACAGCGATTGCAGAAGCAATTTCGAATTGGAGTAGCATGGTTGAATATACTGATACCGCCATCAAACCTTCCAGGACGGCAATTTTCCCCAGGGTAGTTGGGTCCCATGCCCAGCGCCGGGGCAGTTCCATCCTGCTAGCCAACACAATTACAGCATCAAGCTCTAGATAGGCCAACGATGCTCGGCATAGCTTAGTTAACACAAAAGATTTTTTATCGCGCTTCTTAATTCGCATCACCTCGCGCGCGGTGTTTATTCTTCTGCTCCCAAAATTCCACCCCACGGCCCGGGGGCTCGACGCCAGCGCAATTGCCCAGCATAGTTTCTTATTCAGAGACAATGCTCTTGGCTTTTGTTTATTCTCATCTATCCTCCAGAAATGCTTTTCGGGCTCGTGACAAAGGAGTCTCTGGATTGCAGGGAGAACGAAGATCCAGGAGTCAGTCAAACCATATCGTAGAGCCCTGGTGAAGCCTTGATCCGGTGGCCAGGGTGAGGTGATGTAAGCAAGGTTGGCAAGGACGATGAGGAAGACGAAGAGTAAATTTCTTCCATAGAAGGATGGGGCTGCAAACGCCCAAACTATCAACAATGGTAGTGCAAGGAAGGGGAGAATATCCGAAAACATCATGCTGTTCGCTACACCTGATGCGCAAGCCAAAATATGTGACTTGTTGCCATCTTGTAGATGGTCTTGTTCATTTATATTCCTTTCGATTCCAGCGAAGTCAGCTCACATCCAATATTGCATGATCCTATCAGATCATGGCTCAAAAATGGACTGCTGCCAAGTCCTCGTGACTCGAGGCGCTCTAGGGACTGCGATGGTGCGATTTAGGGGCTGTGGAGGGAGGCTCCGATCAAAACTTTACATTTGTCCCTAGCGGGGATTGCAGCTCGCCATGAGAAATCGGTTCGCCTTGGTGTTTTGCAGTGTAAATGTGAATCTTAGGCCTACAAGATTTCTCCCGGTTTCTAGTTCATTTTCCCGTTCAAGCCATTGCCCTGGGAAGGCGACCGTGCGTTCGAGTATGATTCTATCGATTTAGTGCGTGTTGTTAGGAATGCCACATTCCACACAACTGCACCATGGTTCATGGTCAACATCAATGAAATATCATCTTCTACTCAAAAGCCAAACATTCTCTTGTCAAACCGGTTTGGCTTTTCGGGATATCCGTTCCGAGCACCACCTCTTGGCTAAGACAGTGGCGCCTTTTATCGGGCTGCGCTTTGCAGTAAAGGGCTAAAAGGTTGGCTGCTGGGTTGTGTAATTGGCTCCCTTGGCTCACCTGAGAGTTGGGCGGGGTCAGCTGGGCTTATACTTGCGACACCCTCAACTGGCACGAGACCACAGTGACGTGATAAAACGAGGCTGCGAACCAGGATTAATATTTGGCCCCCAAACCCGAGCGATTTAATTTCTACTGCTCATTGGCAAGGTGACGGTTGATCTGACTCCCCAGTGGCTTACCGACAGCGCAGGCTTCTTCTGTCTATTAAGAGAGGGTTTACCCACAGGATTTGAGAGCGAGGGGAAGCCCTTCTCCTCTTCACATTCTTTTCAAAACGGCAACCAAACCCCTCAACGGGCACGGCACCTTTTATTGACCGGCTTGGAGACGACCTTGATCAAAGTCCAACACCAAAATGGCACCTCAGATGAATATTTCGAGGCAATCTACCACATCATCTAATTCCAATCAACTCATAGCAGAAGATGCTGTATGGCGCGCTGTTACTCGCGGAAGCGATGGTGCCGTTCAGAGTGTGCTGGAGGACCAGAAAAATGGTGTGTATAAAGATAGGCTTGTAAACACCATGCGATCTCTCGTGGACGGAGAGATAAGGAACGGTGACAGTGGTGGCGACTACATGACTGGTGAATATTCCGTTTTATTTATTGCTATCTACCGGGATCTGGACCAGGATGCCCAATACCTAATTCAGCAGCGAAACGTCAAGCTCACGACTCAATGCGGCTACGACCAAAGAACGGCACTTTTCGAGGCCGTGTTGAGAGAAAAGCATGATATTGTGGTGCACCTTCTACGCTGCCCTTCTGTATCTCCCTCACAGCATGTGAATATCGGCGATCGATGGAACTTCACTCCGCTGCACCAAATAGCCATGAATTGTTCCTTTATCGACGAAGTACAGTCAGGGTCTGGACAATCTGAACCCGAAGAGAGCAATAATTCCAAGAGCCTTAAGGAATTGCTACTGCATGGGGCTAATACAGACGCGCTAAATCAAGAGTTCCGGACGCCTCTACATGTACTGGCAAGCCAGCCCATGAATAAAGAGGCTACAAGATGTGTTGCGCATCTACTTCATGCCAGAGCAGAAGTGAATACGAAGGATGAATTTGGTAAGTTGATAACCGCTGAAGTTATCTTCCGAGACAGCGTCATTTTTCACGAAGCTCTCATGATCATCTAACGAATATGCAACATACAGGAGACTCCCCCCTGCACGAAGCCTGCAGGAACCGGGACAGGAAATTGATAAAAATGTTACTGGAACATGGAGCAGATCTGGATAGCCGAAATCTCTATTGGATGACCCCTCAAGACCTGTTTTATCAATGGCGACAAAGGCCGCTTTCTGAGGAGGAGCACCGGTTTGCCAAAGACGAGTTCCTAGCCATAAAAAAGGCTAAGACGGCCCGCAGAGGTATTGGAAATGTTCCGACACAACCAGAACAATGTCCGGAAGAATTAAGAAACATTTGCGGCGAGTTTCCAGTCTATCTAAGATATCATTGGCCAGGGCTAGATTCCAATGCTGATGAAAATGATTCCGTATCCTGGGTACGAACCGATATGAAGGTATCCGAGGTTTTGTACTTTCGGGACAGCGATGTTCAGAGTCATTTTGAAGATTTCAAGGGTGGCCCAAGGTTTTTGGCCGATTGTGAAATGAGATTTGTAGATCGCATTTTAGAATCTCCTGAGGTTTATGGGGAGGGTCTTGAGAAGCCAAAGAAAGACGACAGAAATGGCGAAGACTCACCGGAACATAATGAGAAGAATATCAAGAACCTGGTGGAGGAAAGCGTTAAGAGAAATGCTTGGAGATGGATCAACTTTCCATCCAACAATGTAAGAACTCTTTCTACTGCTCTGGGTATCCATTATTTAACATTTAAAACAGATGACATGGATTAGAGTATAACCATCTGTGGCATTAGACCGACATGAATTTACTAACCGCTGTTCCGTGGCCAGGATTTTGTTATCCACAATGCCAAGTATAAAGACCGTGACCAGGTAGATAGACGGACCTGGGAGTTCTTCGAAAACAGCATCAGGGTCCGCGAAACAAACACTCCAAATTCGCGAGTTAGAATACCTCATGTATATGTAAGCTCACGGAAGGCTTTCTAGTATTGCCTAAAGACTATGGAAATAAGAGACCAAATACTGACCGATAATTACCTAGGCCACGAGAAGGTCTGATTCCCACCAGCCAGCCAAGCCCCGGAAGAAGTGGCAGCAAAGAAGGAAGATTTCGAGGGAAACATCGAATCTTGAATTTGGCGCGGAAAAGTCGCCAATCGAAAAGGCTGAGGATGAGAAACGGCTGAGGCCTGAGAGTACGGCTTCATGGACCGATGCAGATGGGTTTGAAAAGTCAGGCAGCATGCTGTCGATAGTTGTAAGTCTTCCGGATCTTGTATTGCAAGCAGACAAGCTTCTTACCTTGTTGCCCTAGATACCTTTCTTGGATATTGAAACAGAGGACCATATGGGTCAAGGTAACGGAGAGTTTGCCACTCAGTGTGAGCGAATCAAAAAGCTCAATGACGCATATTTCCCCTTTACTGGCATGCACGGGGTTCAGCGATCGCAAACACTGGATCAGACTTCTTACAATATCCAAGGAGACGAAGGCAACTTGCGAAGTGAGAAGAATCAGGTCATTTATAGGTGGTCAAAGAAGCGGAACGAGGAACGAGAGCTCTACGAACGGCGACGGGGACCTACTCGGCAACAGTCACGATTGCATGTGCAAAGGATTCTAACTACAGAAAAGTTGCAATGGGACCAGGATTCAAATAGTACTCAACCGTCGGGGAACGAAAAAGGGCACAGCCCTGGGCTTCTAAACAGGCTTTCGGGATTTATGAGAAAGTCACCAGCAGCGGAACAGAGTCAGGGAAAACAGATAATACGCCGGCGAACATTGTTGGGCACCCAGCATGATTCCATTCGAGAAGAACGGGCCGGTAGACTTGGTGCTAGCGCACCCAATGCCGAAAGGGTCCGTCAAGATCCTTCTCCGAAGTGGCTCATGGTCCGCCAGCTATGGTTGTGGAAATTGGATGACAGTGAGAATTATGATTCCTTGGTTGAAAAGGTACTCAACTGATTTCACTAATCAATCATAAGATACAGTTCTTACCGCAATACCGTCCAGGCAAAATGGAATGACAGCAGACACTTTGTTGGAGACGATACGACAAGGGAATTTGGATGCACTTCGGACTCCTGAAGATCTCGTCAAGAGAATCTTGTACGAGGCCGTCTCATTTCTCGACGAATTTAAATGGGCAGGTCTTGGGGAACATCTTCTTGACATATTCCAGGGCGAAATTGCGTACGAGGTAAAACAAAGTGCCTTTAAGCCAAGGAATACCTTTGGACTATCACTGACCGATATGATCGTGTAGACCGACCAGGAAGCAAGATTCTACGAAAACTTCACCAAAAGTGATTGGAGGTCCAGAGAAGTTAATGAAACAGTCCAGGCCGCAGCACAGTCTACGTGGAGAGTCAAAGATATCCGCGATGAGCTCCGTCTCCTCCGACAAGTATTTGAGACACAGCTGAAAGTGGTTGAGGAATTCGCCGACAAGTTTTGGCCAAGCAAAATCCCAGACGGCGCGAACCACGACAAGGTTTCATGGAAGAGTCTGAGAGAGAGCTTCATCCGAGACAGTAGCCTGAGAAACATGATTGATCGTGTAAAGCGTATGGACGAGGATGCGTCAACGACGCTTGATGGAGTAAGTGCATAACCAAAATCAACACAACAAATCCTGAGAGACGGGGCCTTGGATGTTATTCATGGCATATTTTAACATGAGCTTTTACAGTTGAGCAACATTATCCAGGCCATGCAAGCTCAAGCATCGCTAAAAGAAGCAGAGGCAGCTCGGGTCATGAATCTAATCATTCTTCCATTCACTATTGTGACGGTTATTTTTGTAAGTTTACAATTTCAACCCCCTTTATGGAACATTTCTTTGCCACTACACTTTTTATTTAAACTGATGCTGACATGTCATTTTCCACGGCAGACACCTCTTTCATTCTTAACTAGCCTGTTTGCTGTGAATACACTCAGCTTTCCGCACAACGATGACGGAGAGCTAAGATTGCCTGGCGGTTGGTTCAGTTGGCGTATGGGTGAGTACTCCCCCAAAATTTGCTCAGCCCGACATTTGATTGCACATTCTAAGAGAGGCAAAAATAGTGGCTGGTGAGCTGGGTTCTTTGGTCCCGCTTCTCCTACTAGTGGGGATAATATATTATCGCCACGTTGCCGGCACCTTCAAGAAGTCCACCAAACCGTCATATGCGGCAAGATGAGACAACATGGGATTTTCATTATAATTCATTCGGTTTCATCTTGTAAACATATTTAGAATCCTTGTTCAGTGAAAGTATTTCGGTAGGTGTTATTACCAGACTGTGTGCTGTAGCTTTAGACTCAAAAAAGAAAGGCACAGACACGCACAAACAATAAATTCGACAGCCTAAACTTGTATACGCTAGGCATGCCCTATTGGTGGCCAGTCATGAGACAGCTGAAATATCCCCTCTAGGGGGAAGGCTTCCTCAAGAGAAAGAGGTCGCCAAGAAGAATAGATTTAGCCTCCATGTTCATGGTTACAAACCTCACTCAGATTCCCGAGTCACCCTCGAAAACGTGATTGATATTTTGCCACCTATCCCACGCGTCGCAAATGCGCTGAACCTCAACCGCGTTGGGCTTATTTTGCTTGAACATCTCCCTGGCATCACTCTGACGCTCCATGATCTGCAATGCCAGCCCCTCGGAAGCGTGTCGAGCTATATGGCAGTGCATAAGCCAACTGCCCGGGTTATCGGCCTTGAAGGCGATGACAACAAACCCGCCGGTAGGCAAGAGAACAACGTCTCGTCGCGGAGGATTGTCAAGCTTAAGATCTAGCAGACTGGGATCGTACATTTTGCCCTCAACCTGCTGAAGAAGAGCAAAATCATGACCATGCAGGTGAATCTACGAGGATGCCAAGTTAGCTTTTCTTGCCAACTCGCGCTACCGTGGTGACCTAGACTTACCGGATGCGCCCTGGTACCTTTGCTGAGTGGCTCCATGGTTAAAACAAGATAAATCTAAACTTCCGTTAGAATAATCCTCTTCCCTAGTCTTGATTGGGGCTTAGGATTAGCTCCCGGATATTTAAACTTACCCATTCCTTCTCTGTGTAATCTTCAGGGATCACAACCCATTTATCAGGCCATTTTTCTCGATCTTCGTCCAGATGCATGATGGTGGGATCTGAATAATTAATCTGCAGTGGTGTAAACGAGTACCCTTTGTCGCGAGATGGCTGCAAGGAAAAGGTTGCCAATGGATATTCTTTCTTGAACGGCTCCACCTTTTTCATGTCTTTGCTAAAGGTGACGTTGAACTCCTCGCCGACATCGTTCGCGTATTTACCGTTTGCCGCTGGGCCCACATACCACGGAATCTTGGGCCTCAGCGATGTGTATTCCTCATCAGCACAGGCATGACTTATCTTGGTCCAATGCTTGGATTTCGGCTTGTCGGTGTTGGAATGGTCGTACCGTAGGATGCCGGTCTTTGCATAGCTATCATCCCTGTTGCCATCTTTTCCTGGTGGCGGGATACCGCAATCGTCTGCAATCCAAGTCCTGATCCAGTAATTTCCATCCTCCTGGATGGGATTGTCGTCGCCTGCAAGCGGGTTTGCCTCTACTATGACATTGTATCGCTGCCCGATGCCGATCAAGACAGATGTGCCAAAATAAGGCTCAATAGGTACAAAGTCTGCCGATACGATTTGAAGCCAATGATTATCGATAGAGAAGACAAACGTCGAGTCGAACGAAGTGTTAATCAATCGAAGCAAGTACCTTAAGGGTCGCGTCGGCTTGTCCGTGGGTGTTTTCTCAAAATGTAGCTCGTAGTTGTCTGGTATAGGAAGAATGGGGGTGTATCCATAGTGAGTCACATTTCCACGGCCATTCAGAAGGATGGTTTTGCTCCCCCAATCGTTGTTATATAGCAGTTCAAAAGCGCTATTATGAGCTGTTTTATGGTTTCTGTCAGCACCAAATAGGTTGTCGCTTAGGTCCCAATACTCACACCAATCGGTAACTAACAGCGGGCGCTTCGACCTATCAAAGGGTGCAGATGATGGACCATGGATGGTCTGCGGACTGCATCAGCTGACATTCATATTGCAGATTGTCAGTCAACCTGTGAAAATTGGACTTACCAATGGACCCTGTAGACCATCTGCATACTGCGCTGAGTAGTGGCTGTGATACCAAGAGGTGCCATATTGAGTAGCCTTGAAGACGTATGTAAACTGCTCACCAGGTGGGATGGGGCACTGGGTAATGCCGTTGACGCCATCCATTTCCATAGTCTGGTTCTGTCTAATGCCGTGCCAATGAATGCTGGTGCCGTTCTTTGTCATACTGTTGATCACGGTGATGTGAAGTGTCTAATGGAGAGTCAGTTTGGTCTCTGCTTTGTTTGCTGACGTAGAGCTCACATCTCCCCAGCATGCCTCAAGCCAAGGTCCAGGGTACATGCCGTTGAATAGCTTAGCCTCGGTGAAGGGGAGCCCATCTGCATTGTACTCTTCTTCGGTAATATTCAAAGTAAAATATCGATCGATGCCCGCGGGAGCGATTTTCTCATAGTCCGTGTAAATGTTCAACTCTTGGCCATCCTTGTTTCGGAGCCAGCACTCTCTATTCTCAGCAATAGAGCAAGGAAACCAGCCCCTCATGCTGCTGTAATCACACGTGAAGTCGTGATCTGGATCAGTTGCCGGAGGTCTGAAAATGGGAGCATCGTTGGCATGGACGGTGGAATCTGTCGGAGCAGAGCTGTGTGGGTGTCCGAGTGGGACTCCGAGCGGGTGTTGAACGGGACGCAATCCCATGTCCCCCACTGGTGACACTGTCAACCAAGTGGTAAGGTCCATCAACGCATGCCAGAAGTGGCTTATGAGCGTCATTGTGTGATCTATATTAATTCATATGTTCTCATCTAGGATTCAAGGAATTTTTGCAAACAATCAAAGGAGACGACCAGGCGGCACGCTCCCTTCTTTTAAGTCACAGAGTAGCTACTGAATTTCACCCTGACCAAGAGGCGTTGTCTAAGGCATCGTAGATGGTGACCTACTATGCTGTGTTGCTACGGATTATACTTTCCAAATTCGGTACTAGCTTCCGGATTTGGCGAAGCTGAGTATGCGAGACTGGATGAAAAGCTTGCAGATCATTCTGCCAAGATAGCACGACATGCAGTGGAGAGGTTAAAAAGCCATAGCGCCAAAAGGACAGAGACATTGTGAGAATCATTGGCCGTACCTCGTGAATGATACGTGACAAACTACTAATATCTAAATGAGGTGAGGCGAGGCTTGAGGTTGAGCCATTTATCCTTGGTAGCTTTAGCCACGCTCGCCGTGACCCAATGAGAAGCAACACTTCACATATCATGACAATCTAGGGTTCAGGGCTAGCTCTGTGCCTCGCAAAGGTTCCTCCGCCACATGGAGCTCGGCACGGCCCCCGACACGGCACACGGCATCGTGCCGTTCCTTTACATCGGTGGCCGAACCTTACTTTTATCATAACTTTAACCCCGCGCAAGGCGAATGTGTGTGAAATAATGATAGGTAGGTACGGTAGTGAAAAGCAGGGAAAGCAGGGAAAAGCGCCATTTTAGTGCATAGGGAATTCGCAATATGTTGAGATCTTCTTGCAGGGCTTGCTAGCAATTTCCAGGCGCGCTCTAGCAGCTGCAGGCTCATCGACTGGGAGACATGGGTGAAAATTGTTGCAGGCTTTTGAGGACATGTCTGAGAAACACCTTTAGTAATAGACCAGCAGAAGTTCGAAAAAGAGAACAAACATAAATTTGCAACAAACTCAAATGATCTGTAAACCTACTGGAGAAAATTAATTAATACCTGGGAGAAATGGGGATAAAATAGTTCCCCGAGACAACCTTGGGCCACTTGTCTCTCAAGCCTTGCGTCACCATTAGGCAAAGTGCCGAAAAGGCGAAGATATTGTTGCTCAGTGACATCACCAATATTCATTCCAGAACTATTACGCTAGTCATGACTGTAACGACACGTCATTACTTTTTAAGGCCGATACGCGCGTAGAATCGAAACCTCTTCAAGACTTATGGTATACCACTGTACGAGGCCAGTCGGGTGTATTCGCAGCGTAATAAAAAGAAAATATGTCTGTTGTTTTTCTATTTATGGCTGATGCCTTAGATGAGCTATTGTACTGGTTGTGTGATCTTGGGTGAGTAAGATGGAGCATCCATAGAGGATTTAAAGGGTAATTAAAGGTGGGGTTGGGAATTTACCTGCTTATTCCACGCCGAGGCCGATCCAAGCATGTGATTGAGATGAATACTATGGCTTGATTGACAACAACATAATTGGTAAGGTTTTGTGACGAAGAGGCTACTGAGGCACCGCCCTAGCAACACGTCATGAAACTCGGGTTTGTAAATGAATGCACTGACATTGGACACATCGCATGACAAACAATAGGCATTCAGCGCAAGGATAATAAACGAGAGTCTTTAATTTTTTTTCTTAAAATTTGATCGAAATCACACTCCATTGAAATCTGGTACTTGATCCTGTCCTTCACACACCAGCTTGGATCCGATACCTCACACAACCCGCATCGATCCATCCACCAACGCCGCCATTATTGCCTGTGAAGCGGATTAGCCAAGTGACAAGTGTCGATGCCGAGAATCTACTTACAATCTTTCCAGGCGTCTTGCATCAAGTCTATGCACGTGTCGTGGTCGGGACCAAACGGCTCGTTGGCGCTCTGCATGGGATCAGCCGGTACGCACCCAGCAACCCAGGAGACCGTGTAGTGAAAGCCGATGCCGTTTCGTTCCGACGCGACAGTCTTGTCTATCGGATTGTCACCGAGGACCATAGACCTGACTGTATTGTTCAAGCAGAAGCCGTTGGCGGTGAGTTCGACGTCAAAGTAGTCAATGGCGGCGTGTCCAGGGTAGTCGGCTTCGCGGTTGCACCCGGGCGCTGAGGTCTGCAGCGGTGTCGTCGTCGTCGTCGTGGGTGCAGTCTGCGACGTGGTGGTAGATGTAGACTGCGAGGTCGTGATCGATGCAGACTGCGATGAGGTTGATGGGACTACAGTCGTCATGAGGGTGCTGCTGGCGGATGACAGCGGCAGCTCGCACGACGGGGCGTCCTGGCGCTTGGCTGCCGGCTGTGGGTTGGGATCCCATTTACAGGCGCCGTCCTTGGTGTGATCAACGCCGTTCCAGATGCCGTTTCTGTCGGCAACGACATTGGGGCTGCTCATAAAGGTTCCCCTTGACCAGCTTGTTGCTATAATGTAGTCCCTGAGGGCCTGTGGCGAGTTTTGAACCAGTGTGCCGTCGCTGTTTTTGAGCTGGCCAAGCTGGGTCAGTTTGAGCAGGTTGGCCGCCATTCCGGCTGTCATGGCGCCGGCTGTCTGACTGTTAGCTTTCGAAGAAATGCTTCTTGACGCGTTGCTAGTCTTACCATCTGATGTCCCCTGGCCCGTCCTGATATTCCCTTCCGTCGCCCAGACGTTCATGTTCCCATCGGCGACCTGCAACATGTCTCCTGGAGCGTACACATGGGGTAATCCTTCTTCTAGATCTACGCTCCCGTATATGCTGTCAGCTCCTGTTGGCTGTCCTGGCTTGAGGGCCCCAACGAGCAACAGGGTGGGGTCATAGTGCGCATCGCCCTTTTTCGCAAAGTTTTGCGGGAATCCATCAATGTGGTTGGTTGCCGCGTTTCCCACAGGAACTACAATCAAGTAGCCCTTGCTGCTCAAGTCGGTCATGATGGCGGCGAGAAGCGCTTCAAATCCCGTCGACTGGTCGATGGTGAGTGGCGGTAACATGTCGTCGTCTTGTCCCACCTGGCGGACAAACCACGATCGTGGGTAATAGTGCGCTACTAGGACGATGCCGGCAGTTGTTCCATCTGTAACTCCAGCCATTTGGCCGGCAGCGTCCGCAAAGCACTCGATGAACTGCTGTTCCGAAAAGGATCCGCCACGCGTGTTTCGAGCTATACGAATGTTATTTGGCGTGATCTTTTTGGCCACCCCTAACGTTTGCCCGGCGATGAGGCTGAGCATTGCAGTGCCGTGTGCTTTGTTTATGATATCACCGCCGGGTTGAGAGTCTGTGTATGAATCATCGTCGCGAAACTGTCCATCAAAATCCGGAAGCTTGTTGAAGGTTCGAATCTTGTCTCTTATGAGATCGAATTCCTTCTCTTGTTAGCTTGGCCACAAGCCTATGGATGGATGGATGCACTTACTGGATGGCTGCGCGTCACCCCCGTATCCAAAAGCCAAACGGGGACATCCTCACCCGCGCTGTCGTCAAAAACGTACTTGTTTTTGAGAGTTGTAAAAAGCGTGGGGGGGTTGTTGTTGGGCCATGAGATGTACGTAAGCTGATCCGGCGCTTGATCCTGGAACACGAGTTCTTGGGTGGGATCATAGCAGGGAAACTCATCACTACCGCATTCTTCGTAGACGGATGCCACCTATCTCGGTCAGTGGGTTTGGCTTCACTCGCGCCCTGGGTCCTTACATTTGCAACTTTCCGGATGGCATTTCCCTGTGTGTTGGTCAGGTTAGCCCGCCAAAAAAGCGTGCCATAGGTGTTGTCGTTGATGGCCGTAAACTTGGACCCATCTCCGAGCACCTGCGTTAATTGACCCTCGATGGCGCTGACTTGGCCTGCGTCCCGCCCGTTCATTGGATACACGACGTAGCCAGACGGCTCTGGAGTCGCGGTTTCTGTGCCCGTCGTCGTGGCGGTTGAAGTGCTTCCCTCGACGTTGCAGCCCATGACTGTGCCACATGTGGAAAGCACTTGCGACGTCGTGGTGGAAGTCACTGTATCCGAAACACTCACGCCATATGAAGTGCTGGTAACACACATCTCGGCCGTTTCCATCTCGCAATTTGAAGGCTCTGGCGAAAAGGTTGGCTTGCGGTCTGTACCGATACTAAAACGTGTCAGAATAACATTTGGACGAAACATGAGGGGTACCCACGTGTACGATGGCCAATCGGGCAAGTTGCCTGTGATTTCGATGTGAAAGTCGTCTCCAGGATTGGACATGAACGGCGGAGGCGGTCCCCTACAGAGGTTAGAGTCCGATAACCAGAAGAGTGGACACAAGAGCGACGTACGGTGGATAACTTCCTGGAGGAAGTGTAATCCTCCACCCGAAAATATCCAAATCATTCCACCGAATGCAAAGGTTGAAAAACCACAGACTACAAGGAATGATGTATCCATCATCGGTCGGCTCCGGGCTGGGCACCTGTGTTAGTATGGGAAATATGGCGCCAACCTGGCTTGATGTTGTTGACGATGCTGTCGATGTTGTTGACGATGCTGTCGATGTGGTTGACGATGCTGTCGATGTGGTTGACGATGCTGTCGATGTGGTTGACGATGCTGTCGATGTGGTTGACGATGTGGTTGACGATGCTGTTGATGATGTTGTCGGTGGCTGACCCGTTGGAAATGTGAATGGTGGAGGAATAATTGTAGTGGATTGACCGTCCGAGTTAGTGGTGGTGATTGTAGGCAAAGTGAACGTAGGCGGGAATACAATGGTGGTTTGGCCATCCGAGTTGGTTGTCGTGGCTAGGCTTGGTAGTGTAAAGGTAATGACTGTAGGCTGGCCACTGGAATCGGTTGTAGTGATTGGAGAGGGAAATGTAAAGGGAGGGGGAATAATAGTCGTGGGCTGACCATCTGAGTTGGTAGTGGTTGTTGGGGGAAAGGTGAAGACTGGGGGAATTGTTGTAGGCTGACCATTTGGGCCTGTGGTGGTGATGGGAGTGGGAAATGTAAAGGAGGGGATAACCGTAGTGGTTGGTAGGGTTGGAAAGGTGAATGGGGGCTGGGTAAGTGTCGTGGGCTGACCATCTGTGTTGGTAGTGGTGATTGGGGGGAGGGTAAAGGGAGGGGGGAGTATTGTTGTGGGTTGGCCAACTGAGTTGGTGGTAGTGACAGGGGTAGGCAACGTGAAGATGATGGTTGTGGGCTGGCCATCTGAGTTGGTAGTTGTAACTGGAGGGGGGAGAACTATGGTAGTCGTTTGTCCATCAGGATTGGTGACCGTTGTGGTTGACGGCGGCAGCGCCGAAGACACCGAAGATGAAACCGATGACGACACCACGGTAGATGATACTGACGATACCGAGGAGACCGATGATGAAACCGATGAAGAGATAGATGAAGACAGCGTTGTACTCATGGTGGTAATGGTCACGGTCGATTGGCTGGGGAAAATAGTAGTCGTCTGGCCATCCGAGTTCGTTGTCACAATCATGGAGCTCAGGGTGGTGGTCGAAGAAGTCGTGCTAGTCACCGTGAGAGTGGTGACGGGGTAAGTTGGCGCAACCGTGGTGGACGGCTGGTTTGGAGGATGGCACATTTGATCGCTCCCACAGGTCCAGCCCATGTCACAGCAGCCCGTCCCGCAGCAAGGTTCCTCTGACTGTTGTTAGCGATGCCAAACAATGACTGGCACCACGTACCTGGCCCGCAGACATGAACCTCGAAACCGCCATCTCCTCCAAGCGTTGCCGGGCAGCAGTTGTAACCAGGGAAATTGTCGGGACACTGGCTCCCGCTGCTTGATTGCGCATAGGAAAGCGTTGCGCCAAGCACAAGTATAAGCAACCCCCCTGTTTCGAGAAACGTCATGATGAAATGAGTCAAAGTTGACAAAAGAAATCACAAAAGAAATCACAAAGGAAATCACAAAGGAAAAGAAAAGAAATGTAAAAATGATTGAGTCGGTACACTAATTAGGTGGAAGAAAGGGCATATTTATTCTGAATTATCCATCATCCTGCAAGTTATCGGCGATGGCAGAATGGCTGAGGTTTACTAATAATGCGGCATTGGTCCGTCGCAATGGTGAGATCCAGCTACACATAGAGCTCCGACTGTTTGCATTAGATTCTAACAGTATCAGACTTAAAATAGCCGCTCCAGATCTGAACAAATGCGTCCATACGAGCTGCATGAACGGATGTGTCTAAACTCTACCCAAGCTTCTTGCAAAATTGTTCCAGGGTCTGGAATTCCTTTGGCACCATACTTCATCAGACCAAAAGCACCATATCCTAGACTAATCAAGTCATCCGAGATGGTTAAATGTTAATTTTAATGTTCTAGTCAGCACTACATCCAGTCATGGAACAGTATCAACAGAGCGGGGTGACAGTCAGCTTGGCCCTCCATTCAGCTAGATGCGGTAATAGCCGTGCTAATACTGGAATCTTGCGGGTCAGGCTAAGATTCTTATCCATTTTGAATGCGGGGATAACATGTAAGACTAGACTGTTGTCTTCTATTCTAATCAATGCTGTTGTTCATAACGCGGTTCACTTCTTGTCGCAGCGATCGTCAAATTTGTGGATTCGAGTAAGGATCTAACTCATGATTCATACGTATAACCACTAATTTCCCGAATTGGCTTTAAGACTGAATCCTCTCAAGCTTCTAAAACCCCACAGCCAAAGCGCACGTGTGCCGATTGTATTACTAATGCGAGTAGCATCTATTTGATGACAATGAAACGCGTATGGCTTCAGTCTTCGGAGTGGAATGTGCCCGCGCTCTGTGGCCACCTGCAAGATGGAGAATTTTTTGTAACCGCCCTACTTAGCGGCAGAATGATGTCGCAGCTAATACGGCACTTGGGGGCTTTTCTCTCTTTCTTTCTAATGCTAATCCATACCAAATGCTCAACTTAGTTTTCTGTGCCGGCATAGATTCGTACTGCAACTTCATGCTCGTCGTCAGCGGCGTTTGTTGACATCTAACTCGTCTAGCATAATCCTCCAACCAGAAAACTCAAGCCTCTCCGGCCATATACATGCCGATGATTAGATCAGAGCGAACTCGGTGGAGCCGGCTGAACGCCGACACGAAGTCATCTGGGTTAGGGACTATATTAATCCCACAAATGCTAACAGACATCCCAACAAGTGGCGGACTATGGCTAGATGCTCAACAACTGCGAATATCAGAAAGTTTTCTCCTAAATCTACTTTCTTTAAGCAGGCTATGATATCAACGTTATCCAACCCCCTTTCCTCTCTCACATAGCCGATGGCTGAAGTTTAGGTTCAAGATTATCACGCTCTGATGGTCATGGCTGCCGAGCTTGAACATTACGGTATTCCTGTGAGCAATACAACTGCTCTCAATTAACTTCACGCCCATTTTTGCACATAACTGCCACAAAATCGGCGCTAAGTTAATCCAACCGCCACGAGCCTCAACAACGTCTATAGTGGAAGAAATCAAAGGCCCGCCGCCGCGGGTCAAGCCGCAAGGGCCTCATTATGCCTCAAGGCAACAGCCACCCACACACAGTAGACGGCCGACACGGCCTACATCATAGCAAGTGGTAAAGGCAAGACCAACAAGGTGGCAATAGACCTCAAAACAGCACCCGTCCCGACGTGTTGAGGTGATACAACGTGGCATTTTCACCGGAGCCTGACGAACGGGCCCTTTGTAGGCTCTGAGTCAGAGCAGAAAGTTGCGTGGTGGGATTTTGGCTTAATCACAAGCCGTGTCGCGTGTTGATCCTGTAGGTTGAGTTTGGAGCACCAAAAGGCTTTCGAAGACATGCACGACAGAGTGATGGATGTACTTTGGTGTTGCCGAATCGTAAGCGCTAAAGTTCACACCTCGTGGGGCTTCCCTGCTGTCGCGCTAATTGCCGTCGTGAATTCGTCACAAGGCGGGGTACCGCAGGTTTGAAAGGATTCCGCCCAGTTCTCATTTGCAATCCTGGCCATATTAATATTTTATATACTAAATTCATCATTTTCTAGTCAAATAAATGCAATTCTAAATTTACATGTTTGAGTCACGTGTGCGCTGGATACATAGAGACCGGGCGGAGCTTGTCAAACCCACTGTAACCTACCTAAACAAGAACTCATTCCTCTGCAATCCTGCCTGTTGCAACATCAAAGCGTGCAGTCATGCGCAATTACGATGAAGGCATCATCTTTCCTGAAAGTTCTCTTTTCCTTGTACATAAAGTTCAAGGCGCGACAGCCCCTGGACAGAGCCCTGAATGGCAGACTCGCGCGACACGTTCATCTGCGGGGGGGGCTACAACGCGAGTTACCGAATCTGGCCCAACACCAACAGACAACCATGTAAAGCAGCCTACATTCAAGTTTGTGAGTTATAACCACCAGGAAACAACAGCACCACCAGGTCAAACATCTCAAAATGCATCTACTGCGCTCTCCATGCGAGCTCCGAAGAAGCCGAAGCGCAGCAGAGGGTGGAACCGCACGGAACTGAATACCGCTAAAAGAAGCCATGGCGCTGGAACTGTTTCTCAGCTGGGTTACACGCCAAGATCTGATCAGATATCATTCGGAAACACTATTCCCGGTCTATCCATCCAGTTGCCCATCTCATTATTAAACCATTCCATTCTCTACATCAACTTTTGTGAGTAATCATTTGCCCACTTACTGGTACGCTGACTCATGCTACAAGATTTCCATGTCATCGCTGCTAATGCATACCCACTCTCGTCGCTCCTATCCTTCAACCCTGCCCAGGAGAATTGGTTTCCTTGCATGCTGTCCGACGATGTCTGGCTTTACATCGCTCTTTCAATCTCAGCCAGCACGCTTGCGTCCAGAACCGGCCACAGCACCAGCCGCCAAGACGCCCGTACTCTACTGGACGGTGCTTTTCAGAGGTTGAACCGACGCATATCCGCTGATGAGGTTCAGAAAGATGAGACATTGGGTGCTGTCGCCTGTTTGGCGAATTGGAGTGTGAGTCAATCGCATAGCAAACCCAGCTTCCATATACCGGAATCAGGATGATTAGTTACTAACTCTCACCTAGAACTCGGTGGGCGACCGTGAAAAGTCATGGACCCATACACGAGGATTGGCTGAGCTGGTAACCTTACGAGGAGGCCTGTCGAACATCAACAAGAAACTTAGATCCAAGATGTATCGGTAAGAATCCCATGGTGCGGGTGTCTAGATTGGCACTGATATCAATATCCTTTAGCGGCATGTTGGAGATTGCAATAGATTCCGACGACCTGTCTTTTATCCAACAACTAGCTCCTATTACAAAAGCTACCGGCATGGAATTGGCGCCGTTTCCTGCAGTGCGCACTCAAAACCTCCAATGTTCCTGCGAATTGGATCCGATTCTGACGAGCGCATTCCAAGATGTTTCAAAATTAAGCAAAACGTTCCAGGACGCAATAAGTCACAGGACAACGATTGACCCAGATGTGATGGACTCTACTATATTTAACCTACAGCAACATATGTTGCTATGCGGCTCAACCAGCATGACCGATTGCAATAATGCATTTCGAATCTGTCTAATACTTTACATCAAATCTCTCTCATGCCGGCCTGATGGGCTAGTCACAACATCCGTGACTTTAGTGCGCAAGCTTCAAGCCTGTATGGGTTCATGCCTCCACATCGAGTCGCCGTTGGCAAGGTGGAAGCTGTTCTTTGGGTGTCTGGCTGCCGCCAATGGGACGCCCGAACGGCACTGGTTTGAGCAATCTCTTTCTGCATCATTTGGAAATGCCGATGCACAAGCAGTACGGATTGACTGGGCTACTACTGAGAAGGAATTGAATAGTATATTGTGGATCAGTTCGATCCATGGGGAACATGGCAAGGCAATATGGTTACAGATATTCAGCAGTTCGCAATAACAACTCATTTCTTTTATCGCAATTGATATGCCAAGGCTATCTAACTACCTCACAGTTTAGAGAATTTGTCAAATTCACCAAACCCATCTAGAAACATGTTAATGTGAGCAGCCGTGAGCTCGGCATATTGGTACAGAAATCCATGTCCAGCTTTGGGATAAATTATGAGCTGCGCTCGGGGTATCTTCACAGCCAGCTCCCAGCTACGGCTTGTCGGCACCAGCAAATCGTCATCGCCATTCATTACCAGCACGGGCATTTCCAGACTGCCCAATCGGTCAAATGCGTCGGTGAGATTGGAAGTCACCCAATGCTTTGCAGCCTCACGTTGGCGCTTTGTGGCTTTAGCGCCCAGCAGCTCTAGCATAGCCGGGTCGTTGTCTACCTGTCGCTGGTTGACGCGGTCCCACCAAGCTTGGGCCGCTGAGCGTCCAGCATCAGTGTGGTAGAAGAAGGAAAATTCCACTGCAGTTCGGGTCTCTTGCTTTGAAGTGCCCGCGTTGCTAAGGGCGGAGATGGGTTCAGGCGCCGCATCCTCCTGCGGCCAGACAAGACCGCTGACATCCGACTTGTCACCAGGAACGGCGGCCATGGTCCCCATCAGAACCAGCTTTCGCACGAGGTGTGGTGCCGTCATGGCAACTGCTTGCACCGCCATCCCACCCATGGAAAACCCGGCGACGTCAAATTGCGTGTCGCCAAGGGCATTCATCAAGGCGATTTGGCAGTCTGCCCAACCTTGGTAGGTGGTTGGGACAGTCCCGCTACTGCGGCCCACTCCAGCCTGGTCAAAAAGAATGACAGGTCTCTTGGCCGCAAGGGAATTGATGAGCAAGGGGTCCCAAAAGTCCATGTTGGAGCGGAAGAAGGTGTGCATAATGAGCGGGATGCCATTGGACAGTCCAATGCGCCGGTAAGCATACCGGACGCCATCAGACGCGGTGACGTATTGGGTGATGGCAGTTTGTTGGGTCGCCATAGCTCAAGAATATGTGAAAGTGATGTTATAGAACAGTTGGTAAATATCCGAGTGTTTGATTGCTCTTGTGCGATATTGTACCATTGTGAGCTGCTTTAAATATTTGTCCTTTGTTGCCCGGCACAGTTTTATCTGCCATACAGTGACGTGCCCTCGATCACATCAGCAATCAACGCATGGAAAAGTCGTTACCACAATAGGGAATTGAGTCCTGATACAGAACAAAGCCCAATGGGGAAATTTCAGCATCAATGAGGAAAAGCTTACAATCGCATAGCGAATTTGATTTATGATTAGTCAAACAAATGTCGTCACAAAGAACTCGACGCCTGGCCTGAGCTCAGTGCTGTTGGAGGGTATCCGAAAAGGGTAATTAGTTCTGTAAATGGCATGGCTCAACTTCTTAGCCAATAACGGCGCACCCCACTCGCGTTAAACGAGCCATGATATGATTACGAGATCAGCGAATGCTTGAGATCACCGGGTAAGGAAGTGAAGGAGAAAAAAGGTATCGGAACCATTATTGTTCATTTGAAAGATTTACGTTCTCACCAACATAATTCCCCATAAATGCTAATCTACCATCGAGACAGCAACGGTGCAGAATACAGCAACGGCAGCCAGAGCAAGCCACAGCAGTGGTAAGTGAGCCTGTCAGCCTTGGGAGATCGATGCCACAGCATCCGGAAGTTGACAAAGCTCCCCGCCAACAGGGCCAGGGCAGAAGCTGTAGTAAAGCCGGGCGCCCAGTACAAGGGGCACGCCACAGACCAAGTCCACACCAGCAAGGCCGTCAATACGCGCGTTGCCCCGTCTCCAAGGAGAAGCGGCACTGTGTACCTTCCCCGAGCACTATCGCCTAGCTGGTCTTTCAAGTCCTGCATCTGTATCGTGGTTAGGACCACTAAGCCGACCAAACCACACCATTCGAACGCGGGCCTGGTAAGCGCTAGGCCCATCGCTTGCGCAGCCACGCGACTAGCACCGAGGTTCGCGCTCATTATCAATATGGAATTGCAAATGTTCTTCCCCCACCATGGGTCAGCCGCTCCGCCGGCGTCGTAAAGCCATGTGGTGGCCATGAAGACAACGGCTTCGGTAAAGCCTCCCAGCCACAAGCCGCTAGCAAGGGACAGCATCAAAATAGACCGAACATACCACCGCTCGGCCTCTTCCACTTTGAGCTTTCCTGAGGGGATTGCGCGCCAAGGCTTGTTGAGTCGGTCCTCCTCGATGGATTCAGGGTCCTTTTGGTTGCTCAGGTCGAAGTAAAAGATGAGAAGCCAGATGTAAAGTGCCATGTGCATGAAAGCAGAGGCCTGCTGTTGCCAGCTTGGAGTCGAATCTGATATGAATTTGTTCGATAGGATGCCGAACACGCCAAACAGCATCACTGAAATACCAGGTGCCTTGATCGTGGTCTCTGAAAGCAGACAGGCAATGGAGAACGCCTCACGGACGTCAGATACGGCCATTTGTAGCTATTGATGGATCAGTTCACTGGCATCCGGTTACAAGCGCAACTACTTACACCTGAGAGAGCAGGATTTGCAGCAACGTCATTTCTCTTTGAGAAAGCGTGCGGCTGGCTTGGGCTCTGTGCATCTATCTCAGTCACGGAGATGGAACTCATGGTGGGCTAGTTCGAGGGTGCAAGAGATCGGGTGGTGGAATTTGAGAGCGGAGTGGGTTGATGACCTCTACTGACTGGGGAATTACAATGTCAATATATACTCCCATGTTTGATTCACTAAGAAGCCGCATCTGCAAGGAAGATGAGGCTGTATCCGAGAGAGTGGGGAAAAACTCAAAGAAAACAGTGGCGTGGCTAGAACTCGCAACATCGTCCGATGTTGTTGGTGGCACTCATTCACTATGCAGGTTGGGCATCGGTAGTTGTGCTTCAATGTGCATAGGCATGCGCGATTAACCGGATCAGCCAGCCGCTTGATAGCCGATGGAGCTAGTTGAACAAAGAAATCACGCTCTATCCGTGCTCAATTGGGTTGGCAATTGGCTGGCTCGTGGCCATAGCACAGCGTGGCTCAAGGCGGCATAACACGGCACGGAATAATGGTGGCTGCATGTTCAGCTCGTATCATGCTAAGCAATAGGAGGGCCCATGGCCGCCACCACTACCAATTCCAGCACCTCTTGCCACGAATCACAGCGGCTGTAAGCTGCGGCGCAGGCCTGCTATTGGATTCAATGTAGCGCTGGGGAAGGGGAGCGTTCCCATCACTATCTCCTTGAGCTCCGTAGAGTTTGTGGGTCTGTGGTGACAGAATGTAAACCAATGAAGTCAGATGATATTTTCGGACCTACTTGCATTTGCTGCAACATTAGCAGCGAATAAAAGTACCGCCTTTGCCATCATGTGAGTGGCTGATGATCCACAAGCCCTACGGAGCTCAAGGAGATCTCTTCATTCTTCGCCAACAGCTTTGATTCGTTGATTGGTGAAGCCGCCATTATGCACTTTCAAATACGGGCGGCCCGACTCCGCAAGGTTTGTCAACGATAGTCTCAGGCGGGTAACATGTGGCCCGCACAAGATGATATCATCCCCGTCATCCTGGTGGCAGAGTTTCAGACACCTGAAATTCCGCACAACAGTTATCAGTCGAAGCCGAAACCAACATGCTGACAAAACAATCGCCACATGCATCGACTTGAGACTTTTCGATTAGCCCACGTCGGCCGCAAAGAGAGTGGAGAAAGAGGCCTCAAGCTTCATCATGTCACTTCGGGTGTATCGTAAGAAGCCGCTTATGAATCATATTCAATGTCTCAAGTATCAGCACCTCCACAAGCGTCTTTGCCACTTCAAAAGTTCAGCACCAACTTTGATCGAGGTTTCTTTTGGTTGACCGCGGTACTAGCCCGTCTCGCATTATTGGATCGCACATGTCGAGAGCCTGAAAATGTGATCGGAATTGCCGGAGAGGCGCCAACGTACAATTGGCTATGTCCTTCTGGGCGTTCTGATGCATGTCAGCTCAGTAGTAGCTCGGACTTTAATGTCTGCCTGCGCAGCCAATCACTGCGAAGGCGTAAAGACAGCCGAGGTAAGTCCAAAAAAAGATCCAGACCTATCCTCAGTTCGGATTACTCCAGGGTAAGCCCCATTTTGACGCCAAGATGCTTGCGGTTGCACCTTCTAGTTACGTTATTTGCGCCCGCCTTCGCGACTAGTTTTCATATTAAATTAGGTATTATTTGAGATGAGAGGGTAATGATACCATGCAATTAAAAGAATCCTTTGGCTTTGTTCGATGGCGACCATATTGAGGTCCACGGGTTCTCTCTCTGTTTCACAAATTGCGAAGGCTCTGTACTCTCCAACTGTTTGTCTAGTTAAAATTGATTGGTAAACATTTAAAATTCGCATATTGATTATCGTTAAATTTTGAACAGGCGTAGCTGACTTTCATCCCCCAAGCGCTTGCTCTACCCCAAGGAAACCCAAGGCTCGTGAGGGCCAAAAACGCCGAAGAGCCGAGATCTAATGTTCCATTGGTCAGCCGGCGCATCACAGCGACAGCAAAGCCGAAATAGCTCGATTAAGGAATAAAAAGGCTCCACTGGGGATATTCTCCAACTGAAGGTGCTTCTTTGCCAAATCCCGAAGACCCGAGTTAAATCATTTCCCTGGTTGGCAGAGTGAGAAAGACCACGCAGGACCGCCTCCCCAAAAGAGGTCCCAAAGGCATGGTGACGCAATTTACAAGAGACATTGACTTTCAAATGCGTATTTGAACAAAGGGCAAAGTCGTAGAGCCCCCCAAAAAATGAATATATAGCCTGCATCTCGATTGAAGACCAAAATTCTTGTTATTCATTAAGAGCCATCATGAATCCATCAGCTCTTCAAAATAATGCTCCTACACAAAGTGTTGGTGATGGGCCTAAACAACCTCCTCCGCGATTTAGAGGCGTAGAGCTACCCCATCCAAAATCATAATTGTAAAGGTGGGTTGTTGAGCCGACGGCGAAGCAAACTAATGTGTAATGAAAAGATTTGAGATTTCCAACCAGCCTCGATGCATCGGGCTCAGATGCGATGAATCCCGCAGGGGACTACAGCGCCGCTCACGTTCAGTTGAAGACCAATACTGGTTTGATTGGCCATGGGATCGCCTTCACAATCGGCCGCGGTAACGATCTATGCACAGCGGCAGCGGAGCTCATTGCTGAGCGGCTCGTGGGGAAATCGCTAGGAGAACTCACCGAAAACATGGGTAAAACTTGGAGATACCTTGTCGCTGACTCTCAGCTGAGATGGGTGGGCCCGGAAAAGGGAATCATCCATCTAGGCTTGAGCTCTTGTGTCAACGCTCTGATGCTTCGGTTATGAGTGCACGTAGCCATATAAAATCGCGGGTATGGCTGCTCACTCGTATTCTAGTGTGGAGAGTGCTCCGTGCCTCTCTATGCGAAAAGAATCCAATGGCAAAAATTGTCTCCATAGGTACCGTCTAGAGGTTGTCAAATACTATCTGAAGGTGTGGCTGAGCATCCTTACTGAGCTGGCTGTGAACACGATAGCCTGCAATAACAATAAGCTTAGACCTCTACCATCATGTGGTTCTTCTTCGTTCATCTCTTGGAAATGTTCTAGAAACTTCGGTTTGTCTATTATCGGAAAGAATGGGTGGAAGAATCGAAAATAATGCGAAACAAATTCGTTCAATATCTCTCTCGGTGGAAGGTCCAGAGCACCTTTGGTTTTGAGAAATTGTATGTCCTCGGGAAGTCTATCACGAGGCGTTATGCCGTAAGAAGCAGATTGATCATGCATGGGAACAGATAAAAGTACGCCGTGGTGTTGATCCTTGGCATGGAGCCAAGGCCGGCCTCTCCGAGAGAAGCCCCGAAAAAAGTTGTAGTAGGGAAACTTGTGACGCATCATATGCTCAGGCATTGAGTTTGAGAGTTGAGCTTGCTCCAGATGAAGATCATTTCCAGTCCTGGCTGAGTCTGTTTTCCTTTTTCGTTTCTTCCTAACATGAGCTTTGCACTCAAACCCGTCTGCTTTGCATTTGGTGCAAGGAAATCCGACCTGAACAATGTCGCACCGGACTTTGCGCACATGACAACAGGAACATGCTTTAGAAGATCTCCCTGACATACGCGTTGGCGGCTTTGCAGTAGATACTGAGCCGTATTGAGCAGTACGTAGTCTTGGTGAAGACATGTTGGTGATGTTGAAAAGGATTGCCCCTCAGGTGAAGTCCATGTGCCACTACTTGTATCCGATAGCATTCGGCGGTCGGGGGAATGTCGGCCTGGACGAGCAGATCGCTTGCGCAATATTCTTTTATCCCATGGCTCTCTCTCCTTTCTTCTTCCTCTGTTCACATATTTACGATAACACCAGCCCGTAAAATCCGTTGTTCTCCTCGGTTCGTCTGCTAGAAGTAAATACTGCTTTATGAGAAGCCTTAATCTAGCTATTGAAGATAGACACGCGAAATGGCGCAACTTGTATCCATGGCACTCTCGCTTCCTTGATTACCATGAATAACGAAGATTCCGAACGGCTAAAAGTTGCTGTGCTGTTGGCATTCATTAATAATTGATCCTTTGAATATTATTCAATCGGAAGCTCTCGTTAATCAAACCGTGTATTTTTACTAGATAAATCGTGAAAATGAACAAGAGCAATGACCAATCGACAGATACTTATGTTAAATGAGGGCTACTCGTTTTTGTACTTACCCTATGTCATTGCGTGTGGGGATGGTAGGTACTAGCAGTTAATCATGACACGAGAAAATTGTCGTATATTATTGTTTCCCAAGTAGAACAGAATTATGACTGAAAGTTCGAAATGTGTCCGAACCATCCCAGCTGTGTTAATGTCCTGCTGTTATCGCCACTTCCGGCAGGGCTGAAGATTTTGCAGGTGTGCCACACTAATTCTTTGCTGCATCCCAAATATAGCCTAATTCTCACAGGCCTACTTCAAAACTTGATGGAAAGTGGGATCTCGGCCCGAAGAGCAGACATGATAGCTGACCTGCACGTTGGGACTGCCGTGGCTGATTTTGCACAGTGGCGAGGCCAACGAACCATGACGATCGGATTTGGTGATCCGACGCGACGATCAATTATTACCCGCCTGTGGCGCGAGCACAACGCGGGGGGGCTAGGACGCGAGATTCTGATCTCCACCGCACTGCCGGCTGATTGAGTCGGCATAGATAAGCCTGCATTGCATGCAGTTCGCAATGCTGCTGCGCGTCTTGATTGCATCTCCAACGGTGTAGCTTGGCTGCATACATGAAGCAGAGTCTGTGGTTGAGGCAAGGGAAAGAGAGTTTGCACAAGTGAAAAGCCAGTTTCGTCCGAGATAAGATGAATTGCCGCCCGGGCAATGCTTCACCGAGTGAGACGCCCACAATAACGCTGACTACCCCCGGTTTCTTCACGCTCCCCATGATCAAAGCGCAATCAGCAAAAGTGGGTGGGTGGGCCAGCCACAATCTCTAATTGGGCCCTCTGTTTCACTGCTCATGAGGAGAGAGATATTTCCTTGCCAAGCTCTCAACAAACAACCCCCCTCTTCACTTCTTTTTTCTTTCCGGGACGTGAAGCTGGCCAGAAAAACGAACACGATGCCGGAATCACACTCTTCGACGCCGCTGCTGCAAGACGTCGAGGCTCCCGCGACCTGGGATTCATCCGACACTAAGAAATATCCCTACGGGTCCGTCAATCCGGCTTCAGACAGCGGCAGTGCGAGCGGCGCCGACCACGAAGCCGACGGCACTCCCAGCTCCGAGTCCGTCTCCAGCTTCGCCAAAAACTGGAATCTTCCACGTAGTGACGTATATCGTCTTTGTGCTACATTTATTAGTTTCCTCACTCTCGGAGCAAACGATGCCGCTTACGGCGTAAGATTGGATACCCGCCCGTAGCGCCGCGTCCGTTGGCTAATCTCAAATTTCGTAGGCCCTGATCCCATACGTAAGTATCGTCCGCTCTGCCGAGCCAGCGCCTCGCTTACCAACCAGCACAATAGTTGGAAAAGTACTATGAAATTAGCTATCTGACTGTTTCCCTATTATTTCTGTCGCCTTTCATTGGGTCGCTCACCGCCGCCGGCCTCAATGACACTCTTCACAGAAAGGTCGGCCAGAGAGGCATTGCCATGATCTGCGGCACCTGCAGAGTGTTCGCCTACACGACAATCTCTCAGCACCCTCCCTATGCAGTCTTGGTTTTCCTCTACGTCATCATTGGTTTCGAAGGTGGTCTTTCCGGCGGTGCATGGAACGCCTGGGTTGGAAATTTGGACCGGGCCAATGAGCTGCTCGGTTTTCTGCATGCCTTTTACGGCATGGGAGGCATCATCAGCCCGCTCATTGCCACAACCATGATTACCAAGCTGAACCTCCCATGGTACTCATTCTACTATGTGCTGGTAAGTTGTGCTAATTTTCGTCAAAACCCGTCTTGGAATGCCCTTCTAAATTCTGACCACTTCAGGTTGCGATATCAATTTTCGACTTCATCACGTCCACAACCGCTTTTTGGCGCTTTGGCCCAGAGGCCTACCATGAGGCGACCAAGAGTGAAGATGAAGATGAAAACGAGGGCGAGAATAAGACGGGAATGAGGAAAGCACTCCTATCGCTCCCTCATGCCCGCGTGACTTGGCTTTGTGCCTTCTTCTTGCTCAGCTATGGCGGTGTTGAAGTTTCACTGGGCGGTTGGATCGTGAAATTCATGATGCAGGTCCGAAAAGCTGACCCCTTTAGTGCGGGCATGTCCTCGGTTGGCTTTTGGCTTGGTCTGACTGTTGGTCGTATCATCTTGGGCTTCGTCACCCCGATGCTGGGCGTGAAGCTGGCCGTAGCCTTCTACATTCCCGCCGCTATTGCTTCAGAGTTGGTGTTTTGGCTTGTTCCAAACTTCTATGTCTCCGCTGTTGCTGTTTCTCTGCAAGGTTTCTTCCTCGGCCCAATGTTCCCCGCTGTCATTGTCGCCATGACCAAGTTGCTCCCGCCTGCTTTGCATGTTAACGCAATTGCCTTCGTCTCTTCTTTTGCTGGAACTGGCTCGGCTCTCTTGCCTTTCGGCGTTGGTGCAATTGCTCAGTCCCATGGAGTTCAGGTGCTCCAGCCCATCGTCCTGGCCTGTTTGACTATGCTGTTTATTTTCTGGTCGGGTCTTCCAGCAGTGGGTAAAAAAGCTTAGAAACATTTTCCGGCTTAATATTGCGAAAGGAGCCGACCCCAAGAGCACTTACAGAGCCGCCAGACGAATTCCGGCTCGTGAAAGTTGTTGGCGGCATTGGAGAGGGACGTGAATCTGATGATACAAGATGACTTCGATTCTCCATCAGATATATACAGGGGAGGCACGTCTCTCGCCACCTCTAAAAGGAAGAGCGCGAAGCACAAATGTTACAATCATCGACTCATTTGAAAGACATCATCAGAATTAACGGACATAGAGATTTTAACGGCATTCATTGGCAAGCAACCAGGCATAGCGGGCATTGCATTCAACTAATCGATTTCTCAACGCCTTTCCAATCCAGTCATTATTATCATTGGCCTCACAGGCGCACTAGATATTTATCAGAATGTATCTAGATGAAGAATTAATCACAACCCAACAGTTCTCTATCTGGCAAATAATTCACCATGGGCTCGCGACGTTTACTTCTGAGACAATGTGACTGTAAAATACACACTGGAGCATGTACAGCCGATATGGCTCTTTGTCATCACCCGGTGCTTGCACACTATTCTCAACGGCTCTCACTTTCATTGACCAACACAGAAACCTGCCACTGGCCTCACTGCAAATTTTTCAAGGCCAAATCACAGGGCACTGCAAGGCAGAGTATTGTTATCAGATGTACAGCATGGGCTGTTTAGGATAAAGATCTGAGCTGAGCACCAGCACATCCAAGTGCGGAAAGGTGCCGTCACAATAGGATGTGCCAAGAGGTTATATCTGTCCTTGCTGGGCCCGGATGACGCCAACAGACACAATCAACACTTTTTGCCTTGCTCTTTAATTGGGATAATCCCTACCCTTACAGATCTAGGCTGACTATTTTCGCAATCTTTCGCGCAGCTGAAAGCACGTCCCTGTCCGCCAAGCCTCGAATGGATTTCCCGTTTGGGCTAATTTTACATGGTGCAGTGCCCACGCCTTGGCGGTTACTGCAGCACTGCCTACATTGACATGGTCTTAAAAAGAAACATCTTCTTTTTCATCAGAATCTAATCCACTTTTTTAGACATTCAATCATGGCGAGTGAATTCGAATTTAGAGACGGCATTGCTGCCGCTCAAATCCCGATCTTTGTCACATTTTTATTCTTTGGTGTTCTCTTCCGATACCAGCACAAAAATGGGTGGCTCAGCCTCTCCTTATTTGCCATCATTCGGCTAATAGGCGCAAGTTGCCGCTTGACCACCGTTCGCTCGAGCTCGCGCGGTGTCTGGGCTGCAGTGTTTGTCTGCGAATCTCTCGGTCTAGTCCTCCTCACTTATATTCTATTAGGCTTGGTGAGAAGAGTGTAAGTTGTTCTAGTTTGGATTCCAAGCCTACCACTGACATTCTCCGCTACAGAAACACTTTCATTAACGCCCTGACCAAGTGGCATTTTCGCGTTCCCGACTTCATTTGCTGGGCAGGAATCGGCATTTCCATTGCCGATTATGTCTTGGCGAGTCGGAAGAAAAACGGCATGGAACCCGGCCCACTGACGCAGACTGGGGTGGCACTCTACGTTGTACTATACCTTTCAGCCATTTGTTCGTTCATTATCCTCGCCCGGAGATGGGAAGAAATCCCTTTTCAAGAAAGGCGTTCTCTCATATGCGTCTGTGCAACTATTCCGTTCATGGTGGTTCGCATGGCGTACACCATCACTTATGTCGCTTCGGGGAATGAGAAATACAGCGCTGTGACTGGAAACGGGCTGGTTTACCTCTTTATGACTTTGCTTATGGAAATAAGCATCCTCGCGGCAGTGGTCTGGACGATTTGGGGGTTGTCAAGTTTAGCCAAGAAGCCTGAGAAGAAGACAAACAAAGGAGAAGCTAACATTGCTTCAAGCGGACCTTATGAATTACTTGATTCGGAACAAAGATAGAGCATATCATGGTAAATTTTATCGAATGCAGGGGTAAAGTTAGACTAAAAGTTAAAACTATTGGAATCGGCTCTTAATCCATCACCGGCAAAACGTCAGGTTGACTGGCATAACCCCGGCATAGTAGGATTAACCTTGCCTTATATAACCAGCTTGTAATATTATAAGCTAAATAGATAGCTAGCTAGATAAAATAAT
>NAJI01000117.1:2709-48435 GCA_002179835.1 Calonectria leucothoes | reverse complement strand
TTTACTAATAAATAAACCCTTTGCTTTAATTGGTTTATTATAGTTAGAAACCGATTGGAATGTTATATAAAGGCTATTTAAAGATATACTTAATTTGCTAATCCTTTTATAATCCTAGGTTATTATTTTATTTCTTTTTATATCTTTTCTATTTTCTTTAATAATCTAGGATTCTTATTTACTTTCTATTTAATCTTTAATACTTAATATTTATTATATAGAATTATAAATAGTTTAAGATTATTAAAAATAAGCTAATAATATTTAATTAGGTATTTTCTTATACTATAAGCCTTATAAATAATTATCTATTTCTTAGCTAAATTACCTTAGCTTATTTTAGTTTATTTATTGCTTTTTGGCTTAGTTTTTATTTTCTTTTTATTATTATTATCTTTTTCTTTACTAATAAAAAAGCTATTATCTTTTATAATTAATTCTTTATTCTTTTAGCTTAATACCTATAATCTAAGTCTTAATATAACTCTAGGTATAGTTTATAGCTTAGGATCTATTTTATATATATAAGTAATCTATGTCCTAATAGACTTAAATATAATAACTTTTATTATTAAATTATTATCTTTAAAGTTAATTTCTATTAGGAGATCTTTGCAAATAGTATATATTATATTTATAGCTTTTAATCTTTTTATAGTAATAGAATTAAGTTTTTTAGTATTTCTAAAGAACTTTATAGTATAGGCTTAGTAGGTAGATAAGATAAGCTCTAAGAATTTTTATAGCTATTGTCTATTTTCTAGTTCTAGTAATCTATAGTCTATTATCTTTATAAGGGTAGTCTTCTATTAGTCCAATTAAGCTAGAAATAGTTTTCCTAATTTATAGGCTTTTATAATTATATTATATTCTTCTTTAACCTTAGTAATTATATAATCTTTAGATAATATAATATTAATTTATAGCCTTTTTATTTATTTTTTTAAAATTCAAGTTTTTTTATTTAATTTTTATTAATACTTAAATATAATAAATTTATAGAGAAGTTTATAGATTTTATTTATTTCTATTTATTACTTAATATAATCTCTTTTCTATAACTTATAAATTTAATATACTATAATATATAATTTCTATTAAGTATTTAATAATTCTAATAGATTTATTATATTTAGTTTATATATAAAAATATATAGTATCTTAGGTTTCTTTAATAATTCTATAATTAGACTTAAAGGATTTATAGTCTTCTATATTTCCATATTAATCTTAGCCTTAATACCTTAATACTAATTATCCTAGGTTTTTATTTTATTTAATATAATTTTAGTTTTTTTTAAATAAAATATTTTATAGATTATTTAATTTAAGTAATTATATATTATAAAAAATATATTTTTATTTTATTTTAATATATTTAAATTTAATAATAATTATAAAATTAATATAATATTCCCTTCTTCTTTTTCTTAGTCCTTTTTTAGTATAAAGCTAGGCTTATAATTATTAAAAGTGCTTTGAATATATTTGTATGTATATTGACTAGGGTTATGACCCCTGTTGTACTAGTACTTATAGACATACAGTTATCCAGAAAATATCCATCTAGCCCCATTCACTTTTATCCCTGCCACCACGGCCTCCAACAGTATGGACCCAACTAGGTTTTGGAGAAGGTCTCCGCTTTAGCGGAGCTGATTGAGCCTCAATTTAAATATTGTAACATGAGAAAATTTATTCCTTTAGATTATACAGAGCTATGTAGTAGTAGTAGCAACGTTTGTTGTTAAGATATAGTACAGTTTAGTTTAATTTAGTTTGGCGGTCAAGTTTTTATTCCTGGTGATGAACGTGGTGCAGCTCCTTGACGTTGGTCTTGGAGAACTTGCGGGCGTTGATCTGGTTCTCGAAGAGGAGATCCAGCTCTCCGTAGGTTCGGTTTCGGGTCTCGGGCAGACGGAAGAAGGCCCAGATGAAGATGATGAAGCAGAAGCCAGCCCAGAAGAGACCGGTCTTGGCACCCCAGTTCCAGGCGTTGACGCCCAGCATCCTGGGGGTCAGGATGTTGTTGATGATACCAACCATGTTGGAGAAGTTGCGGGCCAGGACAATGGTCTTGCCCTTGAGACGGGTCGAGGGAATCTCAGCAACAATGGTGTAGCACAGGGGACCGACGGCCATGTCGTAGACAAAGGTGTAGAAGACAAGCAAGCTGCCGATGGCCCACGACGGACCCTCGAGGTCGGGGTCGGCGAATCCGAGGCCACCGATGACGAGGAGGAGAATGAAGAGAGAGGCAACACCGCCGAGGTAGATTGTGCGGCGGCCGACCTTGGCAAGCCAGAACCAGGACAGCACGACACCGATGAAGCCAACAGAGTACTGCACAACCTGCAAGTTGAAGGCGGCGCGGTCGTTGAGACCGGCACGCTCGTAGAACTGCACCGAGTAGCCCATGAGGACGCTACCGCAGAGAGACTGGGACATGTAGTTGACAGAGGCGATCTCGGTTCGGCGCAGGTCAGTGCGCATGAAGCAGTGCCAGTAGTTGGTACCGGCCTCGTTCTCGCGCTCAAAGTCGTCGGTGGCCTTGAGCATGGCAACCTGGGCGTCGGCATCGAAGTCGATGTCGGGCTGGGGCGAGGTGAGGCCGAGGATGGCATTCTTGGCGTCCTCGAGACGGCCCTTGCGGACCAGCCACCAGGGCGACTCGGGAGCGAAGATGGTGCCGATGATGATGAAGGGAGGCCAGATCCACTGCAGGGCAAAGGGAATGCGGTACGACCAGTCGCCGCCCATGTCCATGAAGCCGCGGAGAACACCAGAGGCAATCAGCTGTCCGATGACCCAGCACAGGTTGACGTAGGCAGTGAGGTAAGGTCGCAGCACGACGGGGGCGATGTCAGAGGCGTAGGCGAGCGTCAGGGTCTGGAAGACACCCCAGGGCAGACCCAGCAGGATGTTGCCGGCCAGGATGGTCTCGATGTTCTGGGCGAAGAAGGGGATGAAGATGAGGCTGATCATGAGGAGCTGGGACGCCAACATGGTCTTCTTGTAGCCGAACCACTCAGAAGCCCAACCGTTGAGGTAGAGACCGATAATCTGACCGCACATGCCGCCGACCTGGATGGACGTCTGCCACTTTGCCGAGATGACCTTGCCGCCGCTCTCGTCGAACTCGTTGCCAAACTTGTTCTGGAAGCTAGAGGGTAGCTGTGTTAGCGCGTGAGGGTAACCAACTGATGGCGGGGGGGGGGGGATATCTTACGCCTCGTAACCGTAGAAGGAACCAATCAGAGCCATGTCGAAACCCTCCATGATGATGGCGGAGGAGAACATGACGGAAAAGGTGATGGCCTTGGGGTACAGCCTGAAGGCATCGCGGATGGTCAGGTTGTGCTCGCGGTCGGTGGCGTCGTTGGAGGCCAGCACGTGGTTCTGCTTCTCGGGCTGCTTCTCCGAGTCGACAGTGTGAACCCAGACATCCTCGACGTCTGGGCCGTTCTTGTCGGAGCTGTTCTTGGCGTCTGCCATGGCGGCGGGTTGGTGGCGCGACAAACCGGGGCTGACAACGAATGAACCGGCGGGGGAAAAGGGGCAAAGGCAATGGAAGAGCAGCTGGAGAAGAGAAAGGAGCGGGCGCAGACTGGCTCGTGGGAACTGAGGCTGTCTGAGTCTGATGGACGCAGTTCAAATCTGGGGGAATCTGGGGATATTTAACATGCTGTTGCGGGGGGCATCGCGTGTCCGGATCATGGGATCATTCTGGGGCTTGTGTTTTTTTTTCTGGGGCAAGGTTTGGAGAAGACGATGCGAGGGAGGGGACAGCCAGCGGGCGAGGCAGCCCTGGCCCGTCATGACGACTTCAGAGTTTGGACATGGCCTGGGGCCTCAGCAGTTTGACCGAGCTAGGCCCGCTTTTCAGGCTCGCTGTGCAGCCAATTTCCTGCGTATTGGTCGGCCATGCCGCTCTAATCCCGGTCGACGGCGTCACGAACTTGTCGGGCCGACGACGTTTGCCTGTCTGTGCGGAGAAGTGAGGAGAAGGACGGACACAGCCAAGCCTTGTCTTGGCCCGGCCGTGGAGACGAGACCCGCGTGTGCTCCTCCGCGTGGGTGGCCGGCTCCATCCTGTCGGTCCGACAAGTCTTCTAGAAACCATGGGGACGGTTATTTCTCTTCTTTTTCCGGGGAAGATGCTGCAGACGCTCGAGTTGCTGTTCCCTTCACCTCTCTGCGTGTCCGTAGAGATCCAATCCAGCCCAGCCCAATCCGATTCTGGCCTCGCTTCCCTCGCCCGACAGCATGAATTCGTCATCGTCTAGCTCGTCCCAGCCTGCCTGGCACCCGGTTCCCGCCTACCACATCAAGGCTCCTCGCGGATGGATGAACGACCCCTGCGCCCCGGGCTTCGATAGCACGACAAACACCCATCACTTGTTTTACCAGTGTGAGCTGCCCCCCGGCCCTCCACCACCCCCATCGGATCCCCCGAAGATGCGCCATTATTGCCGGATTTCTTTTCCTTTCTCTTCTCTTCATGTCCCGTCCTGACGCGTTTTAGGGAACCCAAAGTCGTGCGACTGGGGAAACATATCCTGGGGCCACCTCGTTAGTCACGATGGGCTGCATTGGCGCCACAGCGCCCACGAACCCGTCCTGGAGCCGGACCAACCCTACGACCAGCAGGGCATCTTTACCGGCTGCTTCTACCCCACCGGCCCTCTTGGGGAAGCAGGTCAGCTGACCGTCCTCTACACCTCCGTGACAACGCTCCCCATCCACTGGACACTGCCTTATATCCGCAACAGCGAAGGGCTGGCGCTGGCCACGTCCACCGATGGCGGGCGGACGTGGAGCAAGAGCGAGGCCAACCCGGTGCTCGAGGGGGAGCCCCAGGACATTGTCGTCACCGGCTTCCGAGATCCGTACTTGGCTGAATGGCCAGCCTTGGACCGGTTGCGAGGCAGCAAGAAGAGCCTTTACGGCATCCTGTCAGGAGGTCTCCGGGACAAGGGCCCGACCGTCTTCATTTACGCCGTCGAGCCCTCAAACCTGGGGAAATGGACCTATCTTGGGCCCTTGATCGATGTCGAGAGTCGCTTTCGTCCCTCCCCGCAATGGAGCGGCGACCTAGGCCTCAACTGGGAGTGCGCCAACTTTATCACCCTTGGTCATGGCGCCGCCGCCGCCGCCGCCGCCGCAGAGATGCATCTCCTCACCTTTGGAGCAGAGGGCGGCGTGCCATGGGGAAACAACGAACCGGATCGAGACGGCAACTCAACCCAGATCCCTCTCTGGCTGGCAGGCACGCTGGCTGCAACCCCACACGGGCCAAAGCTGAACTATGAGTTTAGCGGCATCTTGGATCATGGATGCTTCTACGCGCCAAACACGTACCAAGACCCGGCCACCAACAAGAGAATCGCCTGGGGATGGCTCAAGGAAGAGGACCTTACCCTAGAGAGGCGCGAGGCCAAGGGATGGACTGGCCACTTGTCGCTGCAGCGAGAGCTCTTCGTCTCACTGACACACAGGGTCAAGAGAGCATTAAAGACGCCTCTGCAAGACATTGAGTCCATCAAAGTCATTGCCGACGGCTCTCTCAACGACAGCACCAAGACCGTCATGACACTGGGCATTCGCCCGTGGACCGAACTTCAGTCTCTGAGGTCGTCCAGACTGCCCCCCCTCACGTGGTCCGGCATTGACGGGTGCCGTGGCCAGGGCCATCTCGCAAGCGTGCGTTCCCCGCACTGGGAATTGGAGGCGACGATCAGGGTTGGGGAAGGGTGCGGGCGCACTGGTTTCGTCCTGTCCCACAGCCAGGATGCGTCACTGCAGACGTCCATCTTCTTCTCCCCCCAGGAAGAAATGATTGGCGTCGACAGATCGCTCTCTAACCGGGTTTCGGACATAAAAAAGCACCATGTGGGCGGTCCGTTTACGCTCTTCGTTACGGAGAGGGGCGGGGGCGAGAGCGGCGCAGAAGACGACGACGACGTCGTCGAGGAGCTGCACCTCCGCATCTTTCGCGACGGCGACACGCTCGAGGTGTTTGCCAACGACCGGTTCGCCCTGTCGACAATGGTCTACGTGGACAGCCCCTGCTACGGCATCAGTTGGCTCGCCGAGGATGCGGGGTCGTCGATTGTCTTTGAGTCCATCACCATCTGGGAAAACCTTGAGCGCGTTGTCATCGAGGATGATGCCAGCAACACCGAATTCAATCAGGCTCGACTATAACTTTTAAATTAGAATAATGTCTAGGATTGGACATGATGCGGAAGCAATTTCGAACAAACAAAATGTCCATTCCATCACGTGTAAACAAAGTCACAAAAGCGAAAATATGACAGCGCGCGAGTCTGTGCGGCGTCGCACGACAAATCTTAATCCAGAAAGCATATTCTTGTTCCAATTTACTAATACACTAGAAAGTAGTATCTGCGTGAGAGTGGGGTCAATGAAGTCACAGGCTGCTCCGTGCCGTCGGTCGCAATTTGCCATAAACGGCGAGGGATTGGCCGTCGTGGTGCGGTGTCACGCTTCTTGATTTCCCCCAGAGCTAAGCTGCCTCCTCGTCATCAAGAGGTCGGTCCAGCCCGAGGCGCTGGCGCGTGCTGTACGACTCAATGGCGCTGTCGGGGTCGGCTCGCGTGATGAGCTCCTTGCGGCGGGTGTCGACGAGCAGCCGGATGAGGTCGGGCCGCATGTAGTGGCCGGCAAAGTCAGCCAGCACCTTTGTGAGGTGGTTCTCGTTGAGGTCGACGTCGACAAACAGCAGGCCGTCAAAGTCCTTGTCGGGCTTGGCCACGATGCTGCCGTCGGGCCGGTAGATGCGCGCGTGGCCGTTGTAAGGCGTCGGGTCCGTCTCGGGCTCGACCCCCTCGGGCGTGTTCTTGCGCAGGCCCTCGACCGAGAGCCGCTGGAACGGCGCCAGCGTCCACGTGCCCGTCTCGATGGCGTACGCCGGCGTCACCAGGTCCGATGCCGTGTCGGCGTAGTTGGTTGCCGGGTCCGGAGCCACCTGCCGCTCCACGCCCGGGTACACGGGCCAGCCGGCCACGTGGATCTGCTCGCCCGCCGACACGTTGAGCGACTTGAGGAAAGGGTTCATGTTCTCCCAGCAGTTGAGCTGGCCGAGGCGGCCAATCTCCGTCTCCGAAACCGACATGAAGGTGTCGCCGGAGCCGTCGCCGTACACGAGCTTCTCCACGTGCGTCGGCTTGATCTTGCGGCGGTGGTTGATGACGGCGCCATCGGGCCCAATCAGCACCTGCGCCAGGTACAGAGTCGCGTGGTCAATCTCGGAGAAGCCCAGCGAGACAAAGATTTGGTTGTCGCGCGCAGCTCGTCGGATGCGCCGCATCTCGTCCGAGTCGACGGCCATCGAGTTCTCGCGGTACTTCTTCAGCATCGGAAGAGACTGGAGGTAAGTAATCTTCCACATCCAGTAAGGGTAACCGGGAATCCCTTGAAGGAAAACATTAGCAAACACGTCGTCCCAAGGCTTGCGAGAAGCCCTCGGTGCCACCATTGCCACTTACAGACTTCCGGAAAGGCAACCAACTTGCAGCCAGCCTGGCCGGCCTCGTTGATAAAGTCAATCGTCTTTCTGACACCGCCCTCGAGATCGAACCACTGCGAAGAATTAGAAAAACACCAGTCATGATGAGATTGCGCCAAAGACACTTACACCGGGCTCGGAGGTGACTGCGGCGGCCTTGTACTTGGTGATGACCATCTTGGGCTTGTTGCGGAGGTGCAATTTGGAGAATTCTTGGTCAAGAGAAGGAGGTGTGTGTTCTGCTGAGCTCGACATGAGGAATGAGATGCTTCTGACTTCTGTTGTTGGGACGGATTCCAATGTCGTTTTATACTTGGGGGCTCCTGGCTACATTCTCCAGCCCCAAGAAACCGACCGGCCCTCGGGATGCTCGCGGATCATGTCGGGCTGTCGCGAGCATGGATGAACTCGTCTGTGACAAACCACTACCCGTGGCGTGATGCGGACGAGTCGTTCCCGAGCAATGCATGACAGATGGAAATGCCGCTCCGCATACATGCCTGCCATGACATCAAGCGGAGGACCCATGCGGGCGAGGCGACGTCGGTAGGTCCTTGATTCGTTGAGCGTTGGGGAAGGTTATTGTTCAATTGCTCGCTACCCCGTCTACTACCCTACAAACGAGCTATTGATGGCGATGGACTCAACTTTCACCTGCAGAACCGCGGGTTGGGTTGCATCGAGAATCATGATGATTACCAAGTGCTACCGTGATATGCACTGCTCTAGCGAGAAGGGTTACCACTCTCTGGAGCCGGTGTTGCCATTTTTCGAAAGCCTCGCTCGCAACGGCGAGAAAAGTCCGATGCAACGGTCGCAAAGTCGAAAGCTCGGATCACAATGGCAATATACACGCAAAACATTGACAACTCAGTTTTTTCCATAGACAACAGGTGATTCCTCATCGTGGAGAACAAAAAGATGCCGCTGTGCATTGGTGCGGGCCGCAAGTAAAACCGTTCGCCACCGCATCTCCAGTTGCGGGCCGCAGCGGGCCGCATCCAGTATTCGACAGCGCCGCACAATGACAAAGCTTCAACTTGCTGCGGGTTGCGGCGGGCCGCAGCATAATAGGGATTCTAGCTTTCCACTAGTAAGAAGGCCGCTGCAACATATGCAGGACGATATATATATGTGCATGCGTATGCGCACCCTCAACATGGCAGGAAACTGTTTCCTTGCGGTTAAGCTGCTGTCCACCCCGCAAAACCGCTTACCATGATTCTCACGGACCGCCGGGGATTGCCTATCGCAATGGTCAGACAGAGTAGCGCTCGGCGAAGGTAGAGCCACCTTTTGATGCACAAAGTCATGCAGTACGCCCCAAGAGTAGACAAGCTTGACGCATGTCGCGGCATCATCACGCGCGCCCGCGAGACTAGTCGGTGCGGGTATGGGATTGTTCATGGTGAGTACAATGTGCCCGCCTATTTTTTGGCTTCGTTATGTGACACATGGAATACTGCGACCAAACTGTAAATCATGGTCTGTGGAATTGCTTACTTTGCTTTGGTCATGCAGTTGCCAGTATTCCAAGAATACTTTGCCATTTATTGGTCCCTTTACCTGACTAAACTAGATCAAATGATGCTTGGCATTGCGTAGAAATGTAGCGATATGATACTTTGGCATATTTTTTGCATCGTACTTATCTCTCTTGTTGGGGCCCGGACGCTCAAACACCTGTTGTGAACATTCACCTGTACCAAAGGAAAAAACAGAAATTGACCTGGGTCTTCTCGGACGCTGCTGAAATAGCGACCGGTTTGAGTGTAAAATTCTTTACCATGAAACTTTGATTGGCTTGGGGGCGTGAGACGATGTGATATAGGCTAGGACTCCAGAATCTGCCAATCATGCGCCAAATCCATGTATTTGAGAACTTTGGACTTGATGCGTAGCTTTATATCTCGAGATGCATCTCATTTCTGACTCAGCTTATTGGCATAAAGTGCGACCGAATTTGGAAACTTCTTTTTCCTGCTGATCTCTCAGCATCTGTTTGCCTCGCCTTCTCACAGCCGGTGGCATGGATCAATGCTGTTTCTATTTAGATAGTATCGAGATGCGACATGGATATTTGGTTATGTGAGATATCAACCCAACCGGAGCGAGCCTCTGTGCTAGCTAGGGGAAGACGGACTAAGATAGATGATGCTGATTTTACAAGAAAGTTTGGACATGCTAACTAGGACGGGTCAAAGTGTTGACCAGATTTGCAGCATTGATGGCTAGGTGGGGGCTTACAGCTGTATCGTACGGGAAATGCAGCCCCAGGACGTCATCTCGATAAGGAATTGATCGAATTTTATTTTCATGCGTCATTCTCATACCTAAGAACATCCGAATGCCGTCTAATTTCGCTCCATCGGAACAAAGCGTTAACTAGTCGTCGTGCTGTTTTCTGCTAGCAGAATCGAAATGTTCCAGATCCTAGTGCTCCAGCTTTCTGAATATTTCGGATCCGCGAATGGAATCAGGGCTGCGAAGCGCATGCTAAAGCCATGTCAGTTTGTGAAATATAAAAACCCAAAGAGCATGAAGTGCAGAATTTGAGCAAGATAAAAAGAACTCACGTATAATTGCCTGAACCAACATATGTCCCGTTTGCGAGCTTTCCAAACCACCACCAATTACTGGTGTACCCGCCAGTGACCACTGCGTTCCTTGGCTGGTCGGTTATAGGAAACGAATTTGTGTTGTCTTTGTTATGCTTTGACGGGTCGAATTCGAGTTGCGATGCTTGAACCCATGAAGCCACGGATCCAACATAGCCCTGACTCCCTGCTGTGGGTGGATACTCCCAGTTGGCCTTTTCGTTGAATGTGGACTCATAAATCTGCACATTAGCGAATGATAATTAGCATATGTCATCGTAACTTGTGAGTCCCTCTTAAACCTACGTCCCACCGGAGCTCCTTTGTGCCCCAGTTCAGCTTGGCGAACAATTTGGGAAAGTCTTGTGCATCCAGACTCAAATCCATGGCAAAGCTTTGATATGGGTCAGTGAACCTGCATTTCAAACTTTGTTGAAGAATACTAACTCGGTTTTGTTGCTGTATGCGCTGGTGGATCGCAGCCATGGGTAGGTCCCGGCAAAAATATTCTGCATCTGGTCTTTCAAGCTAAAAGCCAGCCCCTGGTATGGAACAGCCGCGCTCTCGCCATCACTGCTCTTGATAATGACCCGCCCGCTGTAGGCTGGTAAAGCCGTCTCGTTCAATCCTTTGGGAACAGTGAACATAAACCTTGCAAAAAATTAGCCACATGCCTTCCTTTAACCTAGGTGCACGTCAGGCATTGTGAATACTTACGTTGCTTTCATTTCCTCCCCCGGGCCAAGTTCAAAACTCTCTGGCAAGTCTACTTGAGCAGAAATTTCTTGGGGCACCATGTCGAAAGCGTACTTTAACCGAGGTGTTTCTGTTGATTGCGTTGGGGTGTACGGGGCCAACATGTCGAAACCGGCCCAGCTTTCAGCCTCGAATGTGTATCGCACCTTTTCTGCCCCGGCGTTCTTCAAAACAATGTCCTGGCTTTCTCTAAAGTGTAGGGTATCATTGAGGCCAAACCTCGTCATTTCCAGCGAGATGGTTGAATTTAGTACCTTCTTGGCGTCCACCAACCCGCTACCCACTTGGTGTGAGGGTGCGAGAAAATCCGCATTCACAGATCGATCGTAATTAAGCCAGCTCATGGGCGACCCGGAGCTCATGATTCTCATGCCCAGTTTCCTGGAAACCTCTGCTCCGTTCACATCTCTTCCTCCGTTGGCGCCAATCCACAACGCAGCAACACCTGCTATGTAGGGGGCTGCCATGCTTGTGCCGCTGAGAAGCGTGAACTGGTTGTTGTCTTCGCCAGGCCATGTGCTGAAAATGTCGGTTCCTGGAGCGGATATGTCTGGCTTGCAAGAAAGATCGTAAAGCCCTCCCCAGCTGGTAAAGTAACTAGGCTTGATGGATTGCGTCGTTTTTTGTACGTGAGCACTGGCGACAGCCACAACACCCTCGCCAGAGCTGCCCGAGCTAGCATAGTACGGGCCTCCAGAACCAGAGTTGCCCGCTGCGATGACCACAGCCACTCCCTGGCGCGCTATCCGATCAGCAACAACAGCCCAGGCGTTGGTAGCAAATCCACCCCTGCCACCGATACTGGCAGTGATGACATCCATGCCATCCTCGTATGCTTTGAGGAAGGCTTCGATAATTGTCGCAGTATCGGTTCCGTCCGCTGAGCCAAAGACCTTGTATGCATAGATGGAGGCCTCTGGAGCAACGCCTTTCCAACCACTTTCGGCATTTCCAGCCAGGATTCCAGACACGTGTGTACCATGGCCCTGTTGATCAATAGGATCCGCATCAGGTTGTTTCTCGGAACTCGAACCGCCGTCTCCGTAAAAGTCCCACCCGCCCGCGACTTTAAACCCTGGCCCAAAGCCACCTCCAAGAGCGGAGTGGTTGTACCAGACTCCGGTATCTACCACGCCGACCTTGACCCCCTTGCCAAACACACCGTTTTCATGTAGTTCTTCCACTCCAGTAGCCCAATGAACGTCGTAAGAACTGGAAGAATTCTGGTCCACTGCCGTTTGTCGCTTGACTGGGGCAAGCAGGTTCACTTGGTAGTTTGGCCACACGGCCACAACATCTTCCATTGACTGGAGGCTTTCCACGCTTCGGTTTTCCGTCTTCACTTGAGCTCCTGAGAATAGTGGGGAGTCAAACGTCTGGAGTACTTGGACGTCGTCTTGTGAGGCCAGTTCATCACGCTTGAATCTCAAGTGCGTACCCTGCGTTGGTTAGCGGAATACCTAGATCATAGCCACGTCGTCGCACTAACACTGGAAAATTCAATAATGTATTGCTTAGGTTTCTGTTCCAACACGTCGCTTGCTTCGCCGTCGGTGGTGCTTGACGCCAACGTTTGCAAAGCCTGGCCCAACTGGACCAGCGGCAAGAGGGCAACAAACCCAAATCGTGGATGCATAGTAGATTTGGGCTTTAGCCGTTTACTCTAACGCATTAATTAAAATAAAATAAAAGGATAATCAGCTTGGGTGATTTGGCCATAGTAGCTGCAGAGATGGCCTTTTCGATAGCCATTATATGTAGGTTTCTTTCAAGCACATGTCATTTTTCGCTAGCTTCACATCATGCATAAGTAATGGAGCAGAGGCAATTTCCGGTGGAACGGTCTCCTTCCGGATAGATCTTATTAACGGCAGTTTTTGTTCTAAGTAGAAATCAGGCCGATGCCGAATGGGAGGTTACAGGGATGGTTAAGCTTAAATAGGCAGCTGCTGGACCGTGGAGGTGGATCAAAAGATAGCTGCACAATGGAAAATCTTTACCACCAATACGGTTCTTTGCGTATAAAAAGTGGAAATAGCACCAAGGCGATATCGTTCAACTCTGGTAGAAAGAAATCGTGCTTTTGGGTGATAAATTGCGCAAATGTGGATAAATTGCGCAAATGTGCTCGTGGTCTAGAGAATGTGGAGAGTGCTTGACACTTCACTCGCTACACCATCTTTTGAAAGAGGTCTGCTGCGGAAGTCGGGAATTTTGGTATATGAATACGAATCAGTAGTGACTCCAGCAAGGTTGCCAATCACCTCCTCACCTCACCAAAACAATCCCCCTTGCATCCTGCGTGATACACTCTTTTTTTTTTTTTTTAAAGAAATTGTGGCGGTGGAGGTGGCTCATGGAATTTACAATGTGATGCGTGTCTTTGTTTCACCCAGCTCATGCTCATTAGGACGCCAGACCGTTCTTCCTTGGTTACTAGACTACGCCCAGTAGCAACGCAGCCTTAGATAAGACGGACCGCGAGAAATATGATTTGCGACTTTAAACTCATGTGAAATTGCATTCTTCTTTCTTGAAATTTCCTGCTCATCTGATTTGACACTCCACTAGCACTGTATCTTCAGCATCGCTGTGCCACGTGCAAAAGCCTACCCTCCGATAGACCGAGTCCTGGCCCGTCACAAGCAAGCCTGCCCATGCCTCATCTCTTGCAGTGCGATCCATTACACGCCCTAGCACAAGTATCGATATTTCTTCGGGATGCGCCCGCACAATGCCATTGGCAATCAAGACTGGCCTGCCTCTGGATGAGAATTCTGCTGGCATAACGCCGACAGACTTGATGCCAGAGAAGTGGTCGAGAAAGATGGAGCGAGAAAATCGGTTCATATCAGCGGTCTTGGGTTGGTCCGGGTAATCGATGCCGCTGTAGTTGGCCGGTTCCCCTTCTTCTCGTGTCCATCGTTTTGCCAGGGACTCCAGCTGCCACAGGCTCCCAGCGAACATCAGCTTCTGATCCGCGAAAGACATCGTGCAGACCCGGGACATCTCGGCTGCGTCACGGAATTCTTCGGGTACATGAAGGGTCAAATCCCGCCCCGGCTGCATCGCGCCAAATCTGCCGAATGTCTCTGGAGCCTCGACAGCTCCCACGCTGGAGAGCCAAGGGTGGCCAGGTTCCGGCGGGCCGCGATGCAGAAATAATTGGCTCAACGCTGGCATAGAGCAGGTGATTGCGGTTGACAGTTGATCCTCAAGCTGCGCGAGTGTAAACTCCTGGATTGGGCTCACGCCGTTGGCAGTGTTTCCAAGTCGAAAGCCGAGCGTTTGCATGATTCCATAGATCCTATCCTCAGGTCTGCTGGTTTTTCGCATTGCCGAAACGCTGAGCACCGCAAATGGATTTGTTGATGGAATTTGTCGCAAGCCTGCTTGATCAATCAGTGTTTTAACTGGTTGCCATATCCAAGGATATAGCTCGGTGCAAATAATGCTGATGGAACGGACGGTCAATAGGATCGGCAGGTTATCAAAATTGAGTGGGACAGTGTGCCCTTCTCGACTCAATATCAAGGCGTCTTTTTGTAGGAGGGCTTCCTGCAGAGTCCATAGCGAAGAAAACCAGGGATCCTCAAGCAGCCGGTTTAAAATTTTCAGATCCTTCCAGCGTTGCTCCTTGCTCCCCTTGTATTTTTCATGGCCGTTTGCGGCCAACCTGACCTCGCGTGCATGAGCCAATATTTCCGTCATCACTTCGATAGATGCCTGTATTTCTTGATATGTTGTCTGGTGCAGCCAAACGTAAGCTTGCTTTGCCCCATTGAAAATGGCCGCCTGTTTCCCAATTTGATCCGCCTTTTGGGGGGATCCAGGATTCTGATTGATGCATGCCACATCCAACCAGACGAATTCCTCGTTCCCTGCCACCTTTTTCAAGACAGCTTTGAACTGCACGGCATCGAAAGCATTTCCCACGTGAAGTCTAGGGATCTTCCAGTCAAGATCGGCACCGTTGGGCCCGGTGATCTTGATCGCTTCTCCCGCAGCGTCTTCGAAACGGCCCCACGTGTACGATAGGATGTTGTAAGCAGGCTCCCTAACCCCTCCGTAGCTTATACCGCCATTATCTTCCTTAAATGAATGTGACTGCATTTTTTCAACTTGGAGAAGTCGTTCGGGCCATGGTATATCAACGTTTTCAAGGGTGTTTGGATCTTTTGGTCTGGATTGAGTACTGTCAGAGTGGGCGTTCGGTCGGTCCGAATCGCAGTCCGAATCCCTGGAATCACCGCAAAAGCTCATCGTTGTAAGTTCTTTTTTCATGTGTCTTGAATATATGGATTCATACGGTTCGGATTGACCCTACTGACGGGAGGCCACGGACAAGAAAAACCTAAACTGAATTGCGCCTATGATGAGGTATTTATGTACTCAAAGATCCAGCTATAAACATGTGCAATTAGGCAGAATCAATGACGTGGCGCGGACTATGCAGTGTGGTAATAGGTGGGTTGAAAGTGCAGACAGGTCTGCGCGACGCCGTACTTGGTTGTTCTGCACACCCGACAGTTCTGCTGACGACTGCGACCTGACCCACCTCGCGCTAGCCCTTGACAATATTTTAGTATCTACCTTGGTTATGACATTTGAGCCAAAAGAAAAAGCCCCAGGAATCGGAGAACCAAAACGATGAATTGAATAAAAACAGTATGCTATGGTTTTAATCTAATCCTACCTTCAGAATGAATGTTTTCGTTCCACATTCCCTTTACTTTGCGCCAAACCATCTCGTCTGTGCTGCAAATGGAACCCGAAATTACGGGTTTCCCCGGTTTTATTGAGATAGTACTCGCTCTTGATCGCAGACCAGCTGATCGCTCCAAAAGAAAAGTGTTATGCAGTTTAGTTCGTGAGCATATTATGTTAGTAGTCGGATTCAGAGTCATGAGTGGGCCTGAACTCTGTCGAACCTATGTGGCATCACGAGCAGCATGCACTGAGACAAGAATTCCTCTTCTCCTAAGCTACACATCATGTTTTTCATCATGTCAACCTTCTTCATTAGCCTTGGCTGGAAACATGGCATCACTAGCAAACTACTTCACATTTTCATGGACAAGGGCAGAGTATTTTTGAAAATTTCCACATTGAGTGAATTCTCAATTGATAGCTAACAATCATAGCTACTGTACAAAGATGGAAAACATGCTAAACCCCCTGAGAGAGCCACAACTTAATGGTGGACCCTGAATAACAACGCCAAACCTGAAAGATCCCATTGGAATGTAAGAAATGCGCTCGGTAAATATAGGCAAGATTTTGGTTTTTTATAGAATGGAGAAGAATGGCATCTGCTGCCTCCTTGCCTTGGGCACGCTGATGGCCAGGACACCATCGTCAAATCTGGCTGTCACGGCCCTGTGGTCAACTCGGATAGGAAAGCGGAAGGTGCGGGAGAATTCGCGACCCGCTTCCTCTGTCGGCGAAGGCTTAGGCTTGGCGAGAGGCGTCTGCTGTGAAGGCTTGGGCTTGGCGGGGGTCGCCTTTCGTGCAGGCTGAGGCTTCTGGGTCTCAGCGGGCTTGCTTGGTGTGGCTTCAGCTGTTTGAGAAACCGTCTTCTTTTGTTTGTATGAAGCGGTGTCGGGCTCGCCCTCATCTTCAACATCTTCAACCGTTGCCTGGTACAACTTCTTCTTCTCGGTCTTGACAGGCGTTGTGTCGGGTGCGGCGACATTGCTGCTAGCAGCCGTCTTCTCCTCGGCGGTGTTGGCAGGAGTGGAGGAGGGGGAGCTGGGCCTTGTCTTGCCGTGAACAAGCATTGTCTGGGGGTCGACGAAGTTTATCCGAACATCTTCTTTATCGACGCCAGAGAGGTCGCCGCGGAGTTCGTATGTTTGGTTTGTCTCGCGGACCTCAAATCTGGGCTCCCACTGTGGCGTCACCGGAGTGGCGGCGGGGGCTTTGCGATAGCTCTGACGGGGATGCCTGTCAAAGTTGTTGTTGTGGAGGCGGAAGAAGGGGTTGAAGGATGGCTCGTTGTGGTAAAAGTGAGCAGGGAACGCCATTTTGATTGATTCGGAGATGGAATCGAAGGTGTTGATTGGAGACAAGTGGATTCTTGTGTTGAGAGTGTGGATTGTGTGTTGGAGTGTGTTGTCACGATGAAGATAATTCTGGTTTATCGGATCTGAGGCTCTGCTTTATACTTAGATTAGATATAGGATGGGTTACTATAAAAAGCCATATTGCATCATCAACGCCGGTTCCTGGATTCTAGATGGCCCCCACCGGCACTCGTGCATGCTTGCAGCTTCACGAATTTAGTGGAAGGTGGTAGAAATTGGTGGAAGAGGGTGGAACCTTCGCTAAAAGTGGGCCCACCCCGGCTTGCACCCAAATTCTGTCACCACCTATTGCAGCAATCCTCTATGATTGGCGCTGTCTTAAAATGTCTTAATCTTTTATTATTAGCAAATTTCCTGCAAGAATCATCATTTACTCCTGCAAGCACGTGTATATACATCTACACAGTTCTTTCCGTAGTGAGCGTCGGTTGGGATGGGATGGTCCGTGCACACCGTTCCTCACATCGACTGCGCCCCTGCAAAACCCGAAATTTGACTCGTGAACATGCACGACTTCATTAGCCAGTAATATACGAATTCCAAAATGTCAATTAATCTCTGGCCTTTAAGTATTCGACTATAGATGGATAAAACTTAGAAGATTTGCACTAGAATATTTAAATGGCGCTCTCGTAGTGTGCAGACTCCTCTTGCTGCTTCGTGTCATAATCCTGGGAGCTTTTCTCGTGTTGATGGGCAAATTCTGCAGTGTTGTTTACATTAGTAATGCAACTCTAATTATACAATAAAAATCAGAATAGGGACGAATAACTTACGGTCAACTTTGGTATACTTGAATTTCCTAGCTGGAACACGGTTGTCGAAAAGAAGATCAATTTCGCCGAATGTGCGGTCTTTGGTCTCGGGTAGGCGAAACCAGCACCAAATGTTGCAGGCGAGATTGGTGCCAGCATAGAAAAGGCCGGCCTTGGCACCCCAGTTCCACGCTGATAGCCTGTTAGTTAGCTGCTGTGTTCAAACGGTGCTAGCCAGATTTGAACGGTAATGAATTATGAAACTTACCCGTCGAGGAGAGCATGCGAGGCGTGACAGAATTCTGGAAAATTCCCGTCAAATTGTACACAAACCTGCCAATCGAGATCGTCTTGTACCGAAGTCTGCCAGATGGTGTCTCGGCAACAATAGGATAGCAAGCGGGCCCTACGGTGATCATGTTGCACAGAGTTGAGATGACCAGAAGGATTCCGATGGCCAGTTGAACACTCTTCTTCCCTTCCACAAATCCAAGCGCGCCAATCGTGATGAGGCAGAAGAACATGAACAGCATACCAGTCATATAAATGGTCACACGACCCACGTGAGGAAAGAGGAACCAACAAATGATACCGCCGACAATGTAACATGCCGACAGCGAGATGTTGATGTCGAACGCTTGGAGCTCAGAAAATCCTGCCGCTTCGAGGAAAACCACCGAGTAGCCGAGAATGGCATTTCCACATAGGATTTGAGCAGCCCAGACCACGCAGTTCTATACTCGGAGGGAAATATGTCAGCAACATTTAGATCAAGGCTAGATAATGAATGGATGCGTACAATCTCAGTTCGACGTAGGTTTGTGCCCTGGAAACATTCGAGGAAGCTTGCGTTCTCGCTCTCTGCTTTTTCCAAAGCGGACGTGTGTCTGATAATGGCAAGACTTGCCTCGACAGTCTTCTCCTTGTCTGTCGTTTCGCCACACAGCCGTGTCAAGCTCTTCCTGGCGATATCAATCTTGCCTCGTCGGACGGCATTCCAAGGAGACTCGGGAGCAAAGTAGGCACCGATGAAGAGCGGAACAGGCCAGATCCATTGCAGGGCAAAAGGCAGTCGCCAGCCGAGATCGCCTTCGACGCTAGCCACAGCACGGACAACACCCGACGAGAGGAGGATACCGGCTCCCCAGCACATGCAGACGTACGCCGTAACATAAGGTCGAAGGATCGTCGGAACAACCTCTGACGCATAACTAGTGCTCAGGGTCTGGTGAAGTTTAGCTCTCAGCCGCTGGTTAAATAATTGGGCAGATGGCTGCATTCACTCACCTGGAACACGCCCCACGAGATGCCGCACATTGCCTCTCCAAATGCCAGGACAGACAGAGATGGCGCAAACACAGGGATGAATATCATGATAGCCATCCAGACCATAAAGAACATCATGGTTTGTCGTGATCCGAACCGGTCTTGAGCCCACGCGTTGACCAAAAGACCAGCAAGCTGGCCCACAAGCGCAGAGTTGGAGAGGCCCGACTGCCAGGGTGCAGGGATTTGCTTGTTACCAGAAGAATCCGCTACACCAAAACGGTTCTTAAATTGAGTCTGGCCATAGAAGGAGGTAATCTACAATAGGTTAGGGTGATATTAATATGACTATGATCCGTTGCTCGCTTTCTAAAAAAGGTACTTACAATGACAAGATCGTAGCCTTCCATGATCAAGCTGGTGGACAGGAACATGGCCCAGAAGACTGCCTTTTTGTACTTTTTCAACGCCTGTCGGATGGTCAACAGCCTATCGGCAGCATCGCCTTCCTCCGCTTTGTGAATCAGTTCAACAACATCTGCACTGTTAAGATCGAACTCTTTGAGCTCGCGGTCCGTCGGGACGATCCTCTTGGACTCTGTCGCCATTGCACAAGTACAGCACGAGTTGAGGGGGGAAAACCCAAGTCTAGGTAATGTGGTGAGATACCAATGGGGTAGAAATGAGGCTGTCTTTTTAGAGGCCTGTTTGAGGGCCTTGGTTCATACATATACCCGAACCGCTTGCTTGAGAACTACTTGGGCGCCCTTGAGCCGATGGTGGAGGGCTCACGCCACCACATAATGGCGGGGTGTAAGCGTCGACTAGTCACGGCAGATTTGACAGGGAATGGCCAGGCCTATCCACCGGGTGCACGCGTGTAGCAATATGAATATGCCAAGACTAACCGCAAGCCGGATGTTGGTGCATGGCCAACACCGGCGACCCGGGCCTCGAATCGTGCCAAGTGCGGGGGATTGCTTGTTTGCAGGCAATTTAACCCGTGTCCTGAGCAGAGCTACCGTGAATATTGGACAGGCGCACTAATGGCAATGCTCACTGAATACGGCAATCCACTGCCGGTGGGTTGGCTGGTTGGTCGGTCGGTTGTGTGGCGAAACAACCCGAGCGACAACATGTGTACCCCGCTCCCAAGCATGCCGGCCGCACGAGGGATGCTCACTGGAAGCGCTAGAACTCATTTCAGACTTCGGTGGGAGGAGGCGATCCAGCATCCCCAGGCTCCGGTGGATATCTCCACATTTCGGCGGTTGAATTCAGCTAGAAAACGCCCCCGTGAGACCAATACAGTGAGTGCCTCTCGTCGGGTGTATGAAGAATCATCCGAGGGCACGCTCTCTAAATTACGCCAAGATTATTCCCAGAGCTTGCGTCTTTGCCACCGATTTCCCAGCCAAGCAAAAAAAATGTCACACCCTCAGCGCACCTTTCGCGAGACGGCCTTCATCGGCAAGTCTGTGCTTTCGGCGCGACGCTCGACGGTATCGCGCACCACCATCCGAGCCCAGCTGGATCAATTGCGATCAACGGGTCGATATGACTGTTTTAAACTTGGGTGGCACAAGATTTACGAGGAAAAGTCCATGTGGCCGGTCCCGTTGCACCTCTTTTGGGACAGCGATATTGCTAAATGGATTGAAGGAGCATGCTACTTCCTCGCTGATGAATTTGACGCCGAGATCGACACTGTGGTGCGTGATCTCGTCGAGATGATCAGGGGAGCTCAACAGGATGATGGATACTTGAATGTGCACTACACTGTGGTTGAACCGGACAAGAGATGGTCGAATCTGAGAGACATGCATGAACTGGACGTCACCTAGGTCTCTTTTTGACTGCAGAAACCTGCTAATACTACGCGCAGATACAACGCCGGACACCTAATCGAAGCGGCAATCGCTCACCGCGACTTTTATCACAATGACTTGCTCACCTCTCCGATTGAGAAGTACATCAATCTGATCCGCAAACAGTTTGGTCCAGGCGAAGGACAGGTCAAAGGATACCCAGGCCACCCAGAGATTGAGCTCGCATTGCTGCGTTTCTACTCTGCGGTAGGAAACGAGGCCGCTCTCGAACTGGCCCAGTACTTTTTGTCTGAGCGCGGAAACCCGACTGGGCAAGAGGGGAAACATTACTATGACTGGGAGATGGAAAAAAGAGGCGAAAACGCTTGGCTTCGACCTGACCCGTACCCGGAAAATCGAGCATACTGGTACTGCCAAGCCCATGTCCCCATCACGGAACAGCCTACTATCGAGGGCCACTCTGTTCGAGCTCTGTATCTTCTTACTGCCGTCGCCGACATGCTGTACCTCTCCCAGGTTGATAAAAGGCCAATACCCAAATCCAAAGCGTGGTCCGAGGCTCTCTTTAGGCTCTGGGATAACATGGTGGACAAAAAGATGTACTTGACTGGCGGTATCGGAGCCATCAAGCAGTGGGAAGGTTTCGGCATAGACTACTTTCTTCCCCAGAGCACCGACGAAGGAGGTTGTTATGCCGAAACCTGCGCCTCGATTGCCGTCATGATGCTCGCGGAACGCCTTCTGCATCTCCGCCTCGACAGCCACTATGCAGACATCATGGAGCTGTGCCTGTACAACAATGTCATGACAGCCATGAGTATGGATGGCAAGGCATTTACATACGAAAACCAACTTGCTAGTTCCGAGAACAACAAGAGCCATCGTGAGGAGTGGTTTTGGTGCGCGTGCTGCCCACCAAATGTGACAAGGCTCTTTGGGAGTCTAGGTGGGTATGTCTGGGACTATGGTTTTGAAGATGGTCTCGCCTTCTTCAACGTCCATCTGTACACGGGGGCCGAGGTCAGATTCGATGCCGGGGGAACGTCTATTGCATTGCAGCAAAAGTCCAACTGGCCATGGGAGGGCAACATCATGTTTTCTCTCACGGCTCCTTCTACGGTGCCCATCACAATCCGACTTCGGTTACCAGCCTGGTCAAAAGGAGCACATGTCCTCACACCATCTCCAAAGCCAGGAACAATGGAAATTAAAAACGGGTATATCCACCTCGCTCCGGAATACTTGGCCGAGAATCCCGCATTTTCGTTGCAAATTCTCGGCTTTGAACCACGGTTCTTGTCGCCGCATCCTTACACCAACCAACATACGTTGACACTGGCCCGCGGCCCGATTATCTACTGCGTAGAGGATCGCGACAACGCTTGGGAGATGAATCATTTCAAAGACGTTTTAATCAAGGCAGATTCTCCTGTTTCGGAGGAGATGCAGGAAGATGAGGGGACAGGCGAGAAATACATTTCACTGCGGAGCAACTGCTGGAGTCGCTCCCTGGCAAACCAAGAATCACTACAGAACGATGGGGACATTGACACTTCCAGTCAAAAAGAATTGGTTTTCGTGCCTTTCTACTTTAGAGCCAACAGGGGTGGCAATGGCCATATGAGAGTTGGGCTTTTGAACGGAGGCATGAGGTCTGGCATCAGGTTTCCGGAGAGGACTGTTCCAAGCATCGGTAAAGCATGAGATGGCCGTATCTGTATTTACAGTTTAATTAGGTTTCTATATATACAGTTGCCCTGGAATTAGGTGGCGAAAGTTGGATATACAACGAGTCATGGACCTCTCAGTATAAGCTGTTGGGCCCAGTGAAAAAGTTCTAAGAGTTCTCGTTTTCTCTTTCAATCATGACCTGTTCCAAAGCAGCCAAAAGCGCCACATGCTCAGCTGTACGTCCCCAGGCAGCCGATACAGCGCACAGGATTTTCCCACCCTCGGCGAGAATTCTTGCTGGTCCTTTGGGGCCCAGTATATCTCCAACACCGGTGATGTAGGCACGCATTGCCGAGGGCCGTCCTGACCGCACAAAGACTTGGACCATTTCGTCATCGCAGGGCCGATCAAGTTGAATCGATGTTGGTATTGGATAGCTGCTCTCGGACATTGCTGCTGCTGCCTCAGCCACGGTTGTAATTGTTGACATTGATGCTGTAGATGAAGACTCCGGGCTAGCATCGTCCGCTGCCTCGGCCCCTCTTGTATGCGCTTGCATGCCAATGTCATCAAGAGTACTGTCTCCATTGCGGTAGTCTTGGGGTTTCTCCTGTGTGTCTTGGCAGTCTACATTCTTTTCTCGACTCACGTAGCAGCTGTAAGCCCAGAGCACAAGCGTCGCAAGCAACACGGAAATTGGTTCATAGAATGCCTTGCGACTATAACGACGCACATGCCAGAATAGACACCCGCAATGAATCAGGGCCAGGCGTGCTTTATGCTAGAGAGGGAAAGTCAAATCAGAATCAGAATGAAAATGAAAAATAGAATCAGAATCAGGCTTTGTTCAGGCTAGTCTCGATGTACCCAAGAAGTGAAACGTACCTCGTCTCTTCGTACCCACGCGAGCACCTCCCGCTCAGCATCCAGAGTTTGCTCCCTTGTCGGGATTCTCCCGCCAGGTTGTCGCTTGGCGATGGATGCGATTGAGAGAGTCAAGGTCCGGATTTTGTCGTATGGTGTCAACAAGACGACCCGAGAGAAATGTAGATGGAAGACGGTCGAGTGCTCCTCTCCCGCGAGTTGCGCAATTGTGCCATTGGCATCCCAGTGCAGGACATCGACACAGTCCAGTGCAGCATTTCGCCACCGAGTGAGCGTTCTCCAGCCATCAGACCCGGGCCCATGCGAGGAGGTGATTCCGACGTCGGAATCCGAGTGAGCCCGTTGGGCAGATGGGACCCATCCAGACAATGGTCGGTTTAGATATTCATTCACGCGCAATACCTCGTAATACACACCGTGAAGAAGTATCAAACGGCTGTACTCGCCCAGATCTGACTTGGCAGTCTTGTGTCGGAAAATGTCTGCCACGGCAGACGGGAGCGATGGATTTACTGGAAATACATGGTCAGCTCTTCGCACAATTACCACTGCAATTCCAACGTACGGTTGCACCCCATGCTTCTTTCATGCCATTCGGTAAAGTTGCGCGCCTCCCAGAGGCTTTCGTCGGGTAAACTCGACTGAGCAAATTCAATCGACAAGAGAGGCCGGCTCCCGCAGTGATAGGTGGCCATGTTATCGAGAAGCTGCCATCCATGACCCGTTAGAACGAGTTGCTAGCTTTTTGTCCCTGTCTTTTACTTACCCAGATGGCATAGCCCAACCGACACTTTGTCTCATCAAGAACCCATTGTTTCCAGCGCTCCTCCACCGACAGTTTTTCGCTCCTCTGCGTCTCGTGCAGCGGCTGTGTTGGGCCGAGAAGAGACATGTGCCGAACTATTTCAATCAAGGTGGAATTTCCAGCACCAGTTAGTTGCGATAGCTTCTTTGGCCCGTAGTACCGCATTGTAATCTGATTAAGTACCATGGCCTGGATCACGGAGAGTTCCAGCTTTGCGAGCTCGGTGACGTGCAGCTCCATGGCTATGCCTCGGCGGAGGAACTCGTGCATCGGGATTACACATTGCGATAGCTCGATGGTCTCCGTGTACTGGCAACCCACTGCGCAAATGGCCAATGCCAGGAGCCAATTGTCATTTACATCGGCCGATTGGCTATGATAGATTGGCAAGATGGAGTCAAAGTGCTGGAAATAGAGTTTTATAAAGAAGTTGAGGTGATCAATGGTTGGAAATTCAGTGCTGGAATAAGATGGATAAATTCCTGTGCAGTCTATGCAGACTCGCCTAAACTGGGTGGCTATGAGGTCGTATGTCTCGGATCGGAGACGATCACAAGATAGTTCGGAAGGCAAAAAGTTGTAGGAAACATGAATCAAGGATGGGAAAGCGATGGTTGCGTTATCATCATCGCCACCATCATCAAATCCAGACATGTCGGCTGAGACGACAGTTAATGGTGTCGCCCCAAAAATAATCATGGAAGGTCTCTTTGCCCGAGTTGTACAAGGCATTCACGCCCCATTCGTGCTGGTTGAGTAGAAGCCTCCCTTGGTAAATAGCGTTAGACTTGGCTTTTTTATATCCTGCGCCATTGTAGAGATGGTTACTGGCGGAGAAGATGTGGACATTGGTGTTGAAATCTCACTCAAGTCATCACGCCGATGCCAAGTCTCTGCATTTTCCGCATTAGAATTATCAGCTAAATGGGGAATATCCAGCCTCTCATTCATATTATTGGGCTGGTTGCAATTTATGGGCTGGTTATCGCTGTGGTAATCGGATGTCATCTTTGGATCAACCCTGATTGGGTCAGGTTGAGCCATGTCGTTTGAGAGGCCCGTCATATTAGAATCTTGCAGCATTTGCGTATTTGTCGGCTCTTTGAAAAACCCTGGTGAATTGAACCCGAAGCGCGGGATGGAACTATAGTCGAGATCCGGAGATTCATTAGCCGGGAGCCAGTTGAGAGGAAATTCAAAGGATACGTCGTAGGGTTCGGAGTTGTATCCCAGAGCTGTAGGGTTTATCTGAGCCGATGAACTCAATGTCGATTCCATGAGCGGGGCGGCGTTGATTGTCTGGATTGGGCAATTTAGGTCACTGTATGAAAAATTAGACGCAAGTATAGACGTGGCAACTCCTTCCAAAGACTGGTTCGCGTCATGGATATCAGTCGTATGGGCGCTTTGGGGAGCATCCAAAGTGCCTCTCGAGCCGGCTTGGTCCAGGTTTTCTCTATCCTCTGTCACCGTGCCGGAGAGCCACTGCAATGAAGATAAATTCGCAGCACCTCTCTGACCAACGTCCATTACATGAGTAGAGCCGGCAAAAGAGGGCCAAGCTTGGTGGGACGCTGCAGATGATGGGATTTGCTGTGTTTGTGTCGCAACTTGACAATCGCTCGAGGTTTCTTTGGGCCAAGTCTGGCTTGTCGAATCCTTTCCCCCGCTGCCGTGATTGAAATGATCTTGTCCCGGTGCTAAATCCCCTGCGCCATTGACTATGCTGTCGCTCGCTGCGGTGTGAGATTTGGTGCGATCGCTCGGGTATACGCATCGAATAGATTTGGAATGACACCTCTGACATGGAACGGCCCTTGTGCATCTCTCTCGCACTCGCGCGCATTCAAAGCAGGCCCTCTTGATCGTGGGCTCGCGTGGTTCTTGGGCCCGATGAACCAAGACGTGGCGATTCAGGATATCGCTTCAGCAGAAAGCTTGTGTCAGCAGTAGGGTCGACGGCGCAGGGATTGGCGCATGCTGTGTGAAGGCGTACCTTCGAGTGAACTTCTTGGGGCATATGGGACACGCGAAACGCCGCTGATCGCCGTGGCCCAGCTGGTGACGCTTGAGGTGCTCCAACCTCTTGAAGTTGGCGGGACATCGCGAACACTGGTGGGCGGCGTGGGTGGGGGATTTAGCCGAGGGGGGGCAATTGTCGTCTGACGGATGCAGCAGTGCCGCGCTGGGAGAGCTGCCGGCACCATCGGTTCGGGGCATTCTGCTTGCTAGCTGTCATGTCTGTGCAGAGATTTGTGCAGCCGGTGGCCTCGAAGCTGTTGGCGAAGCTCTTCAAGATGGAAATGCGTTCGTCGGCGCTGTCGATGCATCCGAGTCCCCTTCCCCGGATCATGAGCCCGATGGAGTATGGGGAAAACGGGGCCGTTTGTGGGGTCATGGCGTGCTACAGATTGCATTGATAGGCTACGCAGTGACTGGGTGTCCACCGGAGTGCAACGGCGCCCACCGGGCATCTGTTTTGCGAGCGCTAGGCTTGATTCGATTCTCGTCCGGGCTCTTTGGAGAAGCTTGCCGCCATTCTAACAAACACGCATGCTCCCCCCGACCAGCACCTCTCAAAAGTATATCGTACAGCCCGGGACCATCTGGCCAGCTCATTTCCGAACCTTGTCCGTCTGTCGAAAGCCCATCTTCGACCACCCGCAGGGCTCCCTGCTCCCCAAGAAGCAGCCTGTCCCCAGCCTAGTATTGGACGTCATGGCGCACGCGATCAGCGACCTTGCGCCAATGTCGAATAAAAGCGTATCCCTTTCCATTTCGTAGTCTAGGACCTGCAAATCCCCAAAACGTTTGTTATCCGGCCACCATTCCGTAGCTCCTGAGGGCATCCTACCGTTCGCGTCCCCGAATGGGTCGCAAAGAATTTCCAGGAGCTCGAGCGAGAGAGCTCTCTGTTCGGGGTCAGTGCTGGGCGGGACCTGGAGCAGATGCACCGAGGACTCTTCCGGCATCTCGGACGCGTGGTTTTCTCCGCATGCGTGGCTGGTTCCGCCGTGAGATTCCGACGATACAAATATAGACACCTGTTTGTAGTAAGTGGCCATTCTGTCATGAAACCCCGAGGCGACTTGATCCAGCTTGCCGCAGTGCTCTAGTACAGCAAGACATTTTGATGCGAGGACGAGGTTTTGGTCCGAAATGGCACGAGGAAACCCGTGCAATTGCTCCTGTACCACTGCGTGAAGTATGACAACACATGATGTAAATGCCTGGAGGCTATTTCCATATTAGAAAATGAAGAGGCGCGAGATAGATTAATGCAGGTACTCACATGACAATCCAGCACCTACAAAAGACACCGTAGTCGGTCATAAGAAGATCCAATATACGTGCGGAATGCTTTGCAGCAATGACTCCGTAGCCCGCAAGCCGGTGCATGGGATCCATTTCTCGAGTAGCGGAATCAAAGCGAGAGAGTCGATTCAGGTTTGGGTGCGAGTCGTATGCTATTCTCTGGTAAACTTGCATTATAGCCCCTAGATGTAACAAATGTGCGTAGTAAATAGCTTGACGGAGTCCAATAGAAAGATCGCCCCGCCCCAAATTCGCTATCTTCATGGCTGAAGGCAATTGACCATGCCACCTTTCCAGGTCTTGCATGGCCGATTCCAGCATGGATATTGTAACTTCTTTGTATGCTAGATGCAATCTCAGAATAGTAACCTTGAGAAGCGAGATTTTTGTCATTTCAACTTGTACAACTGCATCCAGAGTCAGTAAAAATGAGTGAGCATTAGAAAGCATCACTTACTCTCCTCTATATCTTGTGAGTCGTCCGTATTAACGGCCGAAAGCTGAGCGATCAGCAAGGAACAAATCAGTGTGCGAGGTACATAATCCTTACCGGGATTTTGAGTAATGTTTCGTTTCCAGATAGATACCCTAGAGTGGCCGATAGCCAGCTATGGAAAACGTTAGCCTAGTCTCTGGTTCGACACGTCGTGCTGTCCAACCTCGCCAAGAAGACAAGAAGTCTCCATGCTTTGCGGTAATCTGACCATTCGGTCTGTGTCAGGGTTTTATGTGGACACTTCGTCTCGTATAACCCATGCATCTTCGCCAAGCTCAATCCTATATCTGTATGTTGTTAGGAATCGAAAACCAAAAATAGCCATGGCGCGGAGTGGGTCAACCTCTTACCAAGATACGCCAGCGCCACAGTTCCCTTATTCATGCAATTGTACATGGCCAACAGGCTGCAAAGCTTTATGGTTTCAAATACCGAAAACTCAATCATCAAGTCAAGACCACACTTGGCGTTGTCGTAAAATGCATCCTTTAGCTCCTGGTGCAAGTCCCCTGTGTCGTACTGGCACCCTATAGCGGCAACAATGGAGAAACAAGACATGGCAATGATTCTTCTATTCGAGTTTTGAGAGCTGTCGTAAAACGCGCGCTTGACGAGTTCGTTGAGCTGTTCTTTTGAAAAAACGTGAAATAGCTGAGCGCTGGACTTGTAAAAAATGTCGATGGCGTGTAAAGTGGCTGCCTCGTCGGGTAGTTCTCGCGGGACCAACAGATCGGCGAGGCTCTGTTGCGGATTCTCATTCTGTGGTGCCACCGGCGATGTGGTCGTCTCTACCGTATTACTTGTCGATTGCGAGGGTTCTGGGTGTGGCTGGTTCGGCTGCGGTTCGGTTTGCCACCTTTCCGCTGCGATGGGAGTATCCGTTGCATCAGTGGCAGCAACAAGCGTCGTCACGTCATCTGTGGCTCTAATCTTCTCGAGCAAACCTGCCGCCCGATCTGGCGGGCAGAACCTCAGAGTATCTATCAGCGATTCGAGGGCCTCGAGGCGCAGACCGGCACCGACCGTGTCGTTTGCATACTCGCAGCCTTCGTTGCGTGCGCTGCACCGGTAACACACCGGGCGGCGGCCATCGCACTGAGCCGTGTTAGCGAACAACAGAGCCCTTCTCTTGGCGCACCACGGCGATTCTAGAATAGTACCTTGAGCTTCCTCTGCCGGCAAGTGCCGCACGCTTGCGACACGCGACTGATTCTTTTCATCAAAATGCGGCTCCTTGGTGGTGCAGGGGGGTCGCTCGGGGGGCCGCGAGACGACGATCTTGGTCGGAGAGGGCGAGAGTTAGACATTTCTGGCTGTGCAAGCAACTAAGCAACTAAGCCCGTAAAAGAATGACATGGCATGCAGTCAAGTGCCCTTCTGGCTAGTAGTTTAAAAGGGGATTTTTTTTTGGTTCCGGGCTGCAACTGGAATTGCTTTTCGCAGCTGAAGCCGCTAGTGATTCTAGGCCTCTAGTCGGTACACGCGGCGGTACGCGAGAGCACGAGTCTAGATCGCTCAACCCGAGACCTGCAAGCCAAGATGCCACCAAACCATTGGCAGGCCACGGGTGAGCAGCGTGCAGTGTCTCATGCAGGGCTGCAAAATTTTCTGTCCACCGGCGTATTGGCGCCAATGGGAAATGCCATTTAATCCCCGCCCTCATCGCGATCTCGCTTTCGCGCCGTGGGCCGGAGCGTCGTCCAAGGCTGACTGCATCCGCGCCTTTCTTTTCCTCCACGCCCGCCCGTTTCGCCGCAATCTCGGCTGCTGCACGCTGCTACTGGTCCGGACACTAATAAAGGGTCCATCCTCTTTGTAATACGGCTTTGAACACCTGCGTGTCGGGTCCGCGGACTGCCGACCCTCGACGGCTACGGGCTCTTTATGACACGCACACCTGTCAAATATTACCGCTAGCGCCCGCCACCCGGGGAAAAAACCCACGGCAGGTCAAGGTTGGTTGAGCAGGATGACAGATCTGATAGATTATCTGGGCTGCCCACCGCTGAGGAGTTGCATCCTGACTCGATTACAAGTGGCAAGTGCAGACTTTTCATCTCGAGCAAGTCATGATTATATTACTCGTGCCAAAGTCGGCCCGAACCCCCCGAAAAATATCTTCTCCCTGCCCTCTGCGCCTGCACCGCCATTCTAGCATCGCTCCTCCAACCACTTGGTGTCTCCCGTGGCTGCTGGCTGCCCATCAAGACCGAAATGCTGCACTTTGCCACCGTTGCTCTCCTCATATGCCGGCCAGCCCGGCTTCAGACCCTGCGCGAATGAAAGCCACGAATCTTGCATGGCCCGTGACGTTGCGTTTTCAAACGACGTGCTCTGGCCTCGGAACAGTGCGTGTGTCCCGAATATCAGCGGCAGCTCAGCACTGTGGTATGCGCCAAGCCATGTCTGAGGGGAAATATTGCTAAAGTTTCCATGATACTCGTACCGGTATGTCGGAACACCAGCTGTAAATCGATTGCTAGACACCGCTTGTTAGCTGCCTGCTGTTGGACGAGTGGCGCTGGAAGAACTTACCGAGATAGATGCCAGGATGGACAAAAGAAAGAGGATAGTAGGTTTTCAACGGCAGTTTCCTCGTCCCATGTCTGATCATATGGGTCAAATGGAACACCATCCCCCGAGTTCGTGCTTACAATTGCTGGCTGGATACACATTAGCTAAAACACCCTAGACATGCCGCTTTGCCACCTACCGCTTTCGCAATCTTGCCATCCAGTGAACGCTGAGTATAGTTGGAAAAGACAACTAGCTCGTCTGCTGTAGGACCGAAGCTCGCCCCCGCCGCAGAAATAGCATCCTCGACTTCATTTTCGTCGACTTTTCGCACGCACTCGAGTTCCTCCGACCCGCTCAAGCCACCACAGCCAACCTGCTGGGCCACGGTTGAAAAGATCGAATAGTTGGCGGGAGATGTTTCGATGGTGACGACGTATGGAGAATCCATGATGAAGCCCTTGACAATGGGATCGTCGACCCAAGCGTAACTAAAGAACGAAACACTGGCAGAGCCAGCGCTTTGGCCCCAGAGCACCATTCTCTCGGGGTCTCCGCCGAATGCGGCAATGTTGTCGCGAACCCATTCCACAGCCAGTCGCTGATCGAGGAGACCAACGTTCTGGCGATCTGATCCGGCGGCGTTTGGAAATCCGAAAATGTTTAAGCGGTAGTTGAACGAGACGACGATGACCTCGGGAGTGCGCTCAATCCACTGTGGGGGTAGCTGATATGGGACATCCTGCCCTCCCGTGCCGAATCCTCCACCATAGATGTAAATGACGACGGGAAGCGACTTTTTGATGGAGGAAGGAGCCCACACGCTAAGTGTTAGGCAATCTTCGCTCACAGTCCCAGTGCGGTTTAATCCCTGAAGGTTAAACTCGAGGATTTCACGCGTGTAAATCGTTGGCGGGGAGGTTGATAATCTTTGCTGGCAGCTGGGTGGTAGTTCGGTCGCGTCGATTGTTCCGAAGGGGTCCGCGGGCTCCGGTGGCGCAAACCGGAGCGAACCAACCGGGGGCTTTGCGAAAGGTATACCCAGGAATTGGCGGACGTTGGGCGTAGACGGGTCAATAAATCCGTTTACAACTCCTTGTTCAACCTTGACAGAGGTTGAAGCGGCATCAACCGGTGTCGCTGTGGCGCCGGACGTGGCAACTCCAACCACCCCGAGGAGCAACGTCAAATTTGGGAGTCGCAAATACATGCTGTGATTCTCTGCGCTGCCGCGAAGATGGGTCGAATAGAAAACTGGACCCAGAGGCCATTGAACGACGGTGAGGAAACTTATGTATTGGCAAGCCTGGGTCTAGTGGGGTCGTAGTATGTCAACGAAACTGGGTAGATTGACAGCATCATTGGCTGGCCGGCTAAACTAGCTACATTCAAGACGAAACAGGGATTCGAGTCCGAGGCAAATGCAAATGATCGGCCCTTTTTTCGTCGGCACTGTCGATCGGAATCGGAACTGTGGGGGTGACAAATATCACGCAGGGAGTCGAGTCTACGGCGCAGAGGCATGGCGGTGCAGTGGAAATGACAGGAAACCGGCCGACGGTGCCAGAGAGGGAAATAAAGTTGGCGTAAAGCTACGAAATAGCTCAGGACCCACGGCACCTTTGTCACGGCCGACTCCACTCTCACGAATTACGCTATGCGGGGGAGCACGGAATCTTCCGATGTACCCCAGATCTGCTCAGTTACCTTATAGAGCCTTATCCCCGACTTTTATCATTCTGATATTTCCGGGGCAAGGCAATTCGCACCTCAATCAAGGCCAAGGTCCAGAAAAAGGCCCGATATACCATGGTCACCTGAACTCGTCGGCGGATCCAATGCCGTTGAGAATCGACTGAGCTGTCCGAGTTTCGAGTCTTAGCTAACAGCTATGGGCCAACTAGGCTAAGACCAAGAAGTTGCGGTGTCGTAGTTTTCGTCCCATGTCATGGAGAAAGAGGGGCCGCCGAAAATGGCGAAAGGAAGCGCATGAGGTGTCATACCCCACGAATGCTGGGTATCGCCGTGTTATAGGCGGATATATGGGTCCCTCCGGAGTCAAAATCCATGGCCAGAGCTCAACACAAGCTCATCGATAGCATCATATTCCGAAGACAGTCTCCACAAAGCATAAAAAACACCAAAAACATGCATCACATACGAGTCCCACAATGTGAGAGGCGAGAGCTCGGACGAGCATGCCATGTCAAGTAAAAGGAAGTTTCTAGCGACATTTAGAATGCAGTCACCTAGAAGTTAGAAGTCTTGCGATCAAATCATATACCGAGTGACTGTATTTTTACATCTCAAAACCCCTTGCATTCGCATATATTGCTAAAGTGTGTACAAGTTGGGTCTCCTTCCAGTTTGCTCACCCTCCTCCATCAATTTTCGGTTCGCTCTCCTGAGGATGCATTTCATAGCCATTGCACATGTTATGCTCAGAACTGAAAAGCCCATCATCAAAAGCATAGCCATGATATACCGAGGTTCGTCTGAAGACGGAAAGAAATAGGGGCTCCAGATATTCCCAAGCTGAGCCAACAGATTAATAATTGCTGTTGCGCAAGCTCGCTTCTCCGAGGTCTCATTCAGTACCGAGGCTGCCCACGAGTATACCATTGAATTGGCTGCAAAACATCCTGAACAAAAGAGGAAGGAAGCGAAATAGCGCGCAGGCACGTTGAGGGTTGCGACTGAGATGGTAAAACCAGCAACTGCTACCATCATCGGGATTGCAATGTGCCAGCCCCTTTCCTTGTTTCTATCACTTGAGTAGGCGACGATGAATGAAACAATCACTCCCACCAAATATGGAGGGGCCGTAAGTGTCAATGTAATTGTTCGCGATCCGAGATTAAATCCTTGCATGATACTGCGTGATCTGTTAGTGATAGTCATTGCCACAAAAGAAAAGTAGTATATACGTAGGAAAGAAATTGTTGAAACCATAAGCGGTATGATTGGAGCAGAGGAGGAGAACCTAAAGAGAAAGTCAATTGTATCCGCGCATTAGTCCTGAAACCAAGACTCACAAATATCCAAGTCCTATAGTCATTGACTGCCATTCTTAAGCCATGAAAAACGGATCTATCTCCTTCGGGAACAGAGACACGATCTAAAATGATTCGCCGGGTTGCAACTTCGCATTCCTCTTGAGAAAGCAACCATGTTCCACTGCCCGTCTTGGAGTCAGTGTAGTCAGGCAAGACAAACATGGCAACTATGGCTGTTGCGAAACTGCCAGCACCCTCAATGATAAATAGCCATTGCCAACCTGCTAAACCTCGGACCTGATCGAGGCCCGCAAACACTCCAGCCGCGATAAGGCCTGAGAAAGCCGTTGCAAGAACCAGACCAGAGTATAGAACTGCAGTTCTCAGAGCCAGCTCTCGCCTTGTATACCAACAAGACAAGAGATAAAATGCCTGTAATAGATAAGAATATGCTTTGTGTTTCGAGTGACTTTCTTACACCTGGAAAGAATGGTGCTTCAACAATGCCGAGGAATAGACGGACAAGGATCAGTCCTTTGTAGTTTGAAACACCAGCTGTTGCTGCTGAGATACACGACCAAACCGCCACACAAGATGGAAGATAAATGCTTGGTCGGACACGAGTCAAAATCATATTAGATGGCAACTGAGCCAACATGTATCTATGCAATTATTTAGTGGTTGTCAGATCAATACGGGTAGAACACGAACCCCACGTTAAGGATTGAAACGGCCACGTTGAATTGGTTGCCAACAAGCCCTAAATCGTGACCAAATTCATCAAGTTGAGCCTGGCTTTAGATGTTTCAGTCATTTAAAATAAGGACTCGGAGATGTTGAGGCTCACGCAATATTATTTCGATCCAGATAGTTGAACATGTACATTAGCCAAACTATGGGGAGAAGCGTCAGATCCAGTTTGCGGATTAGCTTCTTTTCGTTATTTTGCCATGTTATATTTTCCCTTTCGTCATTGGGAGTAGGCTTGATCTCTTCTACATGGACGTCATGGTCCTGTCCCTCGACATGGCTAGAGCCGGGAAATTCTTCTCGTAGCTTTGTGGCCATTGTGGTAGCATTGGTAGCAACTGTTAATAGGACAGAGTATGCAAAGGGACGCGGAGCTGTCCTATAGCTGGGATATGAAAGGTGGTTATTGAACAAGATTATAATGAAATATAATTTTGTCGTCAGTCTTGTGTCAGAAGCATAGCATCCCAATCATGCGTGCATTTCATGATGCTCAACTCCGTCTTTCTTTACCCCAAGCACCACCATCCAATAGGTACCAGGACGCCGATCGGACCCCGACATAACACCGATCGGAGAAACAGGTGATTGTATTACAGCCAGCACGGCCGATCGGAAATCTTGTGACGGGAATAATGGCGGAGAGGAAACGCATTGCAATATAAGACGAACATGACTGATGTAGCGATTCCATGAATTCAATTGTTCACACATCTTTTTAGACATCAAGACAACAAGCTACGGTCAAGTTTGAAGATTATGGCTCAAACAAATGTCATCAAAAACGGGCCATATAAAACGCCTAATGCCGCTACCAAGCTAAGACAAATGCTCACACAGAGCAGCGACATCATCGTTGCACCCGGCGTCTATGATGGCTTTAGTGCTCGCATTGCTTTGGAGGTTGGCTTTGATTGTTTATACATGGTATGGTTTACACAGACGTACTAAAAGGCCACATGCGGGCTTTTATTCGATACGCGTGTCATCCGCTAACGCATCATGACAACAGACGGGAGCCGGCACAAGCGCCTCGCTGCTCGGTCAGCCAGACCTTGGGTTTGCAACGTTGAACGACATGCGTCAGCACGCTGAGATGATTGCCAACCTCGACCCTAGCGTCCCTCTGATTGCAGACGCTGACACGGGTTACGGCGGCCCCAACATGGTGGCTCGCACTGTCGCGCACTATCACCGGAGCGGCGTCGCCGGCCTTCACATCGAGGACCAAGTCTCGACCAAGAGGTGCGGTCACCTGGACGGCAAGTCGGTTGTGGATGTCAAAACATTTTCGCAGCGCATCTGTGCGGCTGTTCAGGCTCGTCAGCGCCTTGGCTCCGACATGGTCATTATTGCGCGGACCGATGCGCTGCAGACTGACGGCTTTGATGAATGCGTCCGTCGACTCAGAGCTGCAGCAGACGTCGGCGCTGACGTGGCATTCGTTGAGGGCATCACAACAGCCTCCGAGGCCAAAAGGTTCTGCCAGCTGCTCGCTCCCACTCCTGTGCTGCTAAACATGGTTGAAAATGGGGCCACGCCGACGTGGACACCATCCGAGGCCAAGGAGCTCGGATTTAAAATGGTCATCTTCCCATTTGCGTGCATTGCGCCTGCATACTCTGTCATCAAAGACACTCTTTTGAGAGTAAAGATGACAGGAAAAACTGGCCTCGAAAGGGATTTCACTCCAAAGAAGTTATTTGGCATTGTCGGATTAAAGGAGGCAGTTGAGATAGATGAGAAGGCCGGTGGCAGCGTCTATGTAACCATATAATCCACATCCAGGCGTTTTCTGCAGCCACCATCCATAGCATACTCAATGAACCTACACATGGCGCATATTGTCCAGCTCAAAACAACGCACTGTGAGAGGGTTGCAGCCTTTCGTCCTGTAGCTATAGCATACGTTGCGCCCTCTAACCTCGGGTATGAGCCCCTCATTTCGGGCCCGTCGAAAATCACAATTCCAGCCATACAATGCTGTCAATTGGAAGAAGGAGCGTCATTGGTAAGCAAAGTAAAGTCTAATCAATACGCCGATCGGAGTCAGAAAGTGGGAATGGGTACCGAGTCTCATTCTATTTTTATCAACGGCTTACTAGATACAACACCTGCCCTCGCCATCGGTCCATGTTTACTAACCCTCTCGGAAAAGGGGCTGAGTGCACAGCTAATTGCCAGTATCAGGACAGCCCGTATGGCCTCGATTTATATCGAATATTGATTTTCAACCTTGATCCTCCAACACAAAGATATTGCTGCCATGGTAAGAGAAACGGAGTTGGCGCCTTCACAGAGTGAGCAGCAAAGTCCGATCGGAGGCGAAGCGCATAAACCGAGCCGGGGAAAAGCATGCAACAACTGTAAACAGCAAAAGGTATTCCTCTCAGTTCGAATATAATGCTTGGATCATGTTCAGGAATTCTGATACAGAAGTGCAAAGCTACGGTGTAGCCTGCTTTCCCTGCCCTTGGCCTCTCCACCTGCCAAGGACGCATGTTCTCGATGCCTTCGATTTGGACTCGACTGCAAGGTGGAATTAGGTTTCCGCCGAACAAGAAAACGGAGGTAATATCTTCGCATCCGAGTGGGGCCTTCTATACTGACGAGCCCTTGGAGACGTCCGTTTGAACTAGAAGCGGAAAACCGTGCTCTCCGACAGCAGCTCGAGAACCAAAGCCAATCTCTCTCGACCACTGAGAGCGTCCCCGACTGGGCAAAACTCTCAGATGAACAGCTTGACCCCATCGACATATCACTAAACATCGATGAATTTAACCTCGCCACTTCCGAAAGTGCAAACCCAACCCCTACTACATTGACGGGGGAATCGACCACGGGCTGCGGTGAAGAAGACGAAGAAGATTCCCCCCCAACAGAAAGCACCCTTACATCTAATCTCACAACAAAGCCGGTGATCGAGGAACATGTCTTGGGAAGTCATGCATCAATCCCTATCCCGCGCTCACGATCCCTGGGTAGTACAACATTATCTGCCGAAGAAATTGATCAACTATTTCTTATGTGAGTTCTATTGTTTTTGTGCCAACAAGAAGGAATCTGACTGATTAGTTTTATGCGACACTATCATCCCTTCTTGCTGTTGGTAGATCCGTCAAAATCTCCACACGAATACGATGAATCATCCGACCTACTGTTCTGGTCAATAATCTCGGTTGCGTCGAGGCGCCTTCACTCTGCACCCACTCTTCTACCGAAACTAGCGCAATCGGTTCCTGACCTACTATGGCGTACAATTCGATCAGTCCCTTATTCCCTTTCTGTAGTGCAGGGTGTTGCAATTCTATGTACATGGCCATTTCCAACAAGCAGTAGCACTGCCGACCCGACATACATGCTTGCCGGGATACTACTGCAGCTGGCCACGCAGATGGGCTTGCACCGGGCTCACCATGTTCAGGATTTCATCAAAGTGCCCCTGCACCTCAGTGCTACTGAAGATGCTGAGTGGGCAAAAACCTGGGAAGTTTGTATAGTCGTGGCTCAACGGTAAGAAGTCGGAGTCTTAACTGATAAACCTTCTAACATTTAGCAGTGTGAGCGTCGGCTGTGGTCTTCCTATGATAATCCAATCACATTATTGCAATCCTATTGAGCCGAGGGTAGGCCCTTCATATACATCTGATTCATCATTAACTCTGCATTTTCGCATCAGAAAATTTACAAACGAAGTATCGAGCATGCTTGCATTTTGTGATGCTACTTCTTCGAGCACCTTTTCCACATCGCATCGACTTTCCTTGTACCAACTACTGGAGTCTTCTTTGCTTGAACTGGAAAGCGATACAAGTAATATGACGCGTATGCTAGATTCACTGATCTTGTATACAAAGTAGGTTGACGAACATTTAGAAATCACCTCCTGGTACATCTCGGCTGTACGCCTACACCTCCGCGCGTTTTATCTTCTCGACAAGCCGAATACACACGGATATAAGGAGAGAATACTATCACTCTACTCAGCGGCTTCTTCTCTTGTTGAATCCAGCCAGGAGTTACATGAAACAGAAACGAGGTTTTTCGACTACTGTCCGTTATTCTGCTACCAAGTATTCAGCTGCGCAGCAATTATTCTTCTCAAGATTTTCATGAACAATTATTTCCGCCCGTTAATCAATGAGACGGAGGGCATGAAGCTCATAAACACTTCAATCAGCTCGCTCCGAAAGTTATCCGTTGTCAACAACGACTTACCTGCACGCCTCGGAGAAGTTGTCGCGTTTTTCTGCACCTTTCCGGATACGGCCATCATAGGTGGTTTGACTGTGGATGACATGCAGCTCCGGCAGGTAAGAAACAGATTGAGCATGAGCGTCGTGTACGACTCGCTTTGGATTTGGCGGAAGCATTTCCAAACAGGGAACAATTACCAAAGCCAAGATATGTATTCTACATGATTTTACTGATATCCATCTGCTAACAAATTCAGTTCAAACCAAGGGATGTATTCGAGTGGCATGCAAACAGGATATAATTCCACTGATCTTTTTGGTTGGCTTGGGTTTTTGGATCAGGAGTAGCCTAGGCGACCACCGCCTGGACAAATTATGCATAAGAGACATTCCCACAGAACCCAACCCCTCGCTTCAAATCTACATATCTACACCAGATGTAATCAGGAATTAACTAATGAAAGGAGGTTAGGTTTCTTTCATGGTGACTGGATGATGTCTACCGAGCATCAAAATATGCCAGATAGTACATTTTCTGCAAACTTCATCTCATTCCAATATGAAGCACGATGCATTCGAAAGCTATATTATCATTTTTGCGGTACTGTATTATGCTAGCGTCAAACCCGCCCTCTCTCTTCTTTTATCATTTTATTCTCCATCCATTACCATAATGAGCGCAATCATACGTGGTGAAGTCCTCGAAGAGCTTCCCACTCCCTTTCAGTCATTCCAAAATCCAATTCATCATGCCAGCCTCGATTAAACCAAACCGTCTCTCTCCTTCTGCCCTCAAGTGTAAACCCTAGAGCCTGATATAGGTGAATAGCCCGTGGGTTATATGATGCCGCGCAGATTGCCACGGAGTGGAGACCGCCATGCTTAAATGCCCAGTCCAGCATCCAATTGATTGCTTCACGGCCATAGCCGTTGTTTTGGTAAGGCTTCACGAGGCTGATACCAATGGACGCGTGTCGGTGGTGTGCGACGGAGGAAGAGATACCACCCCAGCCTAGACACATGACTCCAATAATTGTCGGTGCGGGATTTTCTTCGCTCTTCTCTTTGGTTGATTCTGTACCATGCGTAACTTCCAATTTCCCCAAGTCTTCATCTGCTACCTGATTCTGTCGCCGCTGATCTTCTTCAGGAAGCAGACATACCGCGACACCAAGCAATGACCTGGCCACGGACAGGATATAAGATTCAAAATCCTTTTTGCACTTGGGCTGCAGCATTGAAGGCGAGGCAAATGCTTGAATGATTGGGTCCTGCACAAGTTGCGGGACGAAAGCCTTGAATTGTTCATCAAATTCGTCGACACGAATGTATCGAAGACGTGCTGACTGGAAGGCATGCTCGATATCGTTTGCCAGATTGGCCATTTTGACTGGAGGACTTGGCGGATGGGTCAAAAGCAAGTGTACGCGAACGCTTGGTTGTGATGATGCTACTTCCTAGAATCGGCCACATCAGATGAGGCTCTTTGGAAGAGGGAGCATACGAGATTTATACACTCATACCTCAAGTTATGGTGACAAGAAAGGCTGATAGTGTAGACGATAAATGTGAAATGCATGTATTGGCCGGGTGAGTCATTCCCGGATACGGGATGCCTGATGTGGGGGCGGGGTGCTTTGGCAGAACGTATGCGAAATTCTTGTTGCGCAGACAGTGATCAAGCGGACTATCTAAATGAGGGAGAAATGAAATAAGAAATCTATCGATATTAAAAAAAAAAACAGGTCCATCCCACCAGGTCGCTCTAATTGAGCATCTGCGAGAGCCAGTGAAGCTTTTCTCAGTCCTGGAACTACCCTATAACGTGTCTATGGCACATGCATCGCAAATAGTAGCTAGCATAATCCAGGCACTCGTATACATTTCAGTATTGTGCTTCTATTTTGCGAATGAAATATCCATCACAAAAAAGTGAATAGCCGACGATTCGAGCAACACTCTGAAAGATCAGCCCCGCACACACCCGTACGAATGTGGGCGGGTGGTGTGTTTGGTGCGGGGTAATGCAACCAAAGTTGCACATCCTGGAAAACAGCACGGCACCATCAGCGAATGCTGCTGAGACATACAGAGAAATACCATACATGAGCTCAGCTCGGTGCTATGACTGAAATCTCCAGCGATACCACAAATAATGATGAAGCCGAGGCCGAGGGACCCAGTATAAGCTGTGAGGAAAATATCGCGCCGCCCAAGCATCAAAAGAAAGCCTCGCGCACGAAGTATTCATCCTTTGTCGAGGCCATCCGAGACTGGCTGAGAATTTGCGACGAGGAGCATTCATGCGTGAAACCACTCGACGAAAACACTCGCGATGTAGCCAATGAGCAGAGTCCCTGCTGGCTTATCGATGTCCAAGGACAATGCATCGTGCGCGGGGATGCACAACCATACATTGCACTGAGTTATACATGGGCAGATTCCGCAGAATTGTCCACAAAAGATACTGGAACCCACAAGCCCCTGCAATTGGATCACGAAACACAATCCATGTTGGAAAGTCTGGGTAGTCTCTCAACAAGCCATGTTATGAGCAAGCTACCCAAGGTTATCCGAGATGCAATACAGCTTACACCCATGATTGGACAGAGATATCTGTGGGTGGATAGACTATGCATCGCGCAAAACGAGCCATCCACCTTGTCCGAAGTGATGCGCATGGATCATATATACTCTGGCGCGCGCTTGACACTGGTTGCCGCCGCCGATTATGGTCTTTACGACACACCTACCCTCAGCGAGAGTCATACCCATTTCAATCGTCCCAACTTTAGGCAGGTTGGCCGCTTCCCGCCTCGGCTACTGCGTCCTAAAAATCGCGACCACAGTCTCAAGATGCACTATGAAGCCGTGGCCAACTCCAAATGGGCCAAGCGGGCTTGGACATACCAGGAGCATATCCTGAGTAAAAGAGTCGTGTTTTTCCTCGGGGACAGAGTCTTTTGGGAATGTTGGAGCTCAGTGTGGGACATGCACGGTTTAGCACCCTGTGAAAGCGACAGCACAAGTAGCCCTGTGACGGGCAGATCGAGTCGCGAAACAGCATTGGATCTCGGTCTAAGAATCGCAAACGCAGTCAAGGCAGATTTCGGCCTCTATGCCGCCTTGATTTGTCCCTATAATGGACGCCAGCTCACTTACCATGGCGATGGTATCTCGGCGTGTTCAGGGCTCTTGAATCGCTTGACGGTAACATTTACAGATGGCTTTTTGTATGGGCTACCCAGAAACCGCACTTTTCTTGACTATGCCCTTTTGTGGCAGCCATTAAAAAGACCCTGTTACAGGAGGGATGGTTTGGCGACAGGAACAGAGAACCCCCTCCCATCATGGTCTTGGTGTGGATGGGAATGTTTCGTGGACCCAAGGAGCCTGTCGCCTGATTTTCTATCAGACAACACAGGCAGGACAATTTCCCAAAAAGCTGCGTCCAGTTGGGTCGTACAAAACCTGGTAAATTGGGATGCAAAAGGTCACGATGGGATAATATTCCCCACCTCAGGGCCTAATAAGGCGGGTCATATGTTGCCGTATCTAGTATCCAAGGTGGAGCAGGCATTCTTCTATACTGCGGTCACCCTGCAAGTTTCGGCCATCCGAATATGCGATCACACAACTGAGCATAGAAAGGCTATTGGCCATCCATTTTTGACGGATACATTCCTTGCCGAATCACCATTCATCGTCGTCTTTACTGATAAAAAAGCGAAACTTGCAGGGCTACTTCGAATCACGGGAAATAACGAGTGCCTGAGAGGCGACATGTTGGAACTTGTGGCAATCTCAAGGGGCAGTGCCAGCCGTCGGGATCTGGGAAGGTCGCTCGAAGAAATGGTTTTTCGAAATAGCCAATATCACAATACCGGTAATGTGAGTGCAGAGAGGTCTGAGGATTCTTCTTCTGAACCCCTGCCAGAGGGTTACCATATTTTTACACCATCATTTAATAGTAATGGGCTTTGGATCGGGGAACTCGACTCCCCGCGATGCTGCGGCAGGTCTTATCAGGTTGAAACAAAAGGAGATTACTCTCCAGAACTGCATTTGACGGGGACTCTTTGGGGCGAGAATGAGATGTGCGAATTCTATAATGTTCTATGGATACAGAGGAAGGATGGAATCGCTTACAGAATGGGATGTGGCCGGATTGAGGTGGACATTTGGGCCGCGAATAAATCGAGTGAGATTGAGATTACTCTGGGCTGACAATTAGACCGTAGAGTTGCTACCTACTCCCTCAGGACAGTGCATCTACGCAATATTTCACAGTAGCTAATGTATCGTCTGTTAAGGAGGACAGATTCCGTCTCAATAAACACACAATTTATTGACATGAGGCCAAAGGCAATGAGATTCATGATGCTATTATCTGAATCAAGGACCTATTTTCTGTAGCTTAAATGCCCTCGGGTAACTTTCGAGTTTTTTCTGACTCTCGAATGACATTATGGGCACCACCAAAAGCGTGTCTCCTTTGGATCAACTTTGGCGCTCTTCCTGGATGGGCTTTAAACTCCAAACCAGGACAGCTGAGGCGAGATATACTCCCTAACCAAACTTTTAGCTCACAACAACGGCAATACGGTTTGCTTGCGCAGCAGGAACTTACGGTGGAGATAAAATAACGCACTGGTCCAACGACAATGGGCGTGTCTGGATACCCCTGGAACAAGTTAAAAGACATCCCAACGCCAATCAGTGCCCCGATGCTTTCGACGAGTCCAAAAAGCATGTAGACTCGGCCAGCTACGCGATCGGGAATAAAGTTGGCAGCAAAGGTCAGTATGCTCAATCGTGCTGGAAAGCCAAGGGTATCGAGTATGGCACCTATGTTTCCCTTAGTAAAGACCAGAGTCGGTTTTTTGAAGTGGAGGATTAGCCTGACCTATGATTACAAGAGTCATGTCAGTCGCGAACCCGATGTCCAGTGCGCCAAACACGCCGATTAAAATGCTGACTTGACCAATATACAGAGGCAAATTGAAGAAGGCGGACATTCTGGAGACAAGGAAAAACACCACACATGGCAGGAGCAACGCATAGCCAATGTTTAGTATGTTCCAGACTTGAAGGAATTCGCTTTTTCGGTCATAGAAGTAAACGCCAGACAAGGCCAGAGCAGGTTTGCTCGCAGCCATAAGCAACAAGGCCAAGGCCACGAACCGTACGTTGCGGTTGTCTGATGAGAAGACATTTCCAGTGTCTTCCTTGAACCCTCTTATTATAGATGCGATCTTGCTCTGTGGCTGTTGAGTGTCTAGCTGGGGGGTCGGTTCTTGGGGCGGCAGCAGCGGGGCTGTGACGGAAGGCTCCCCATCTTCAACCGGCTCATCAGGCTCGGAGTCGGGATTTCTATAAAAGGCAATAATAGAAAACGCCAGTATGCAGCATATTATTGAAATGATACTGGGCAGCATGTGAAAGCGATCGAGGGAGGATATCAACAAGTAAGAGCCGCAGAGTCGAAACACGACGTTGACTGCGGCGGTCAAGTAATAGTACACCGTGCTAGTAGAAAGGTCAATTTTCTGCAGGTTCATTATTATGAATCGGCCGATCCCATACCGAAGTTTGGCGTTTGAATCATGGTGCAGCATCCCCAGCGCGAGGAATGATGAAGCATGAGACCCGCCTCCAATACACCTGAACAGAGGCACGATGACGAGGAGGAGGATGAAATTGCTTGGGCGGGGCACATTTACTAATCAAGTATGAAAAGACGAAGATGCAACATGCCAGAATGAGGAATTACCACTGATGAGCGAAATGATGCTGATGCCCAGCATGCTCAACGCATTAACCTCCATGGCATAGCGGCTACCACGGGCACCGATCAAGCGGATCATGACGAGTTGGCCGATCAAATCTGAACGCAGGCGGTTAGAACCGATTTGTCTTTTAATATGTTTATTCCGACTGCACTCACCAGCCACTGCTGTCAGGATGCGAAGCGGGTCCAGTATGTCTAGGTAGTTCCCCGGGGACATGAACAAAATGAAATAGGTGTTGTAGGTTGCAGTATCAGCCAGAGTCACCAGGCCGAGGTATGCAAAGGCCATAAGGGCCACGACAGGACCGGATTGCGCCATATGGAAAGTCAAGTATCCACGAGGGAATCTGGCAAGAAAACGATGGAGAATTGTCAAGTTCCACGACCGACTGTCTGAGGAGAAGACGTTAAAGAAGTAAGCTCGCTCAGCTGGGTGCCTGGCTCCGGCCGTATGACCCCGCAGAATTCCATGTCACCCCACACTGGTCAGCATCATGTTTCAATCAGGACAAAGGTGCAGAGAAGCGAGTGGCTGTGCTCGTATTCTGGATTTACCCATGCGAGGAATCAATAGTGAGGCTATTCATGAGTTCAATGTAAAGCTGAGGCTGTCCCAGCGTGAAATGCACTTTCTGACACGCGCGCTGCTACCCAACATGCGTGCTACAGTTCCGCCGAGGCAGCTTGAGCAGTCGCCATCGAGACGGGGAATTCTCCAACCCGTCCCTGAGCATTCGGCAGAGTGGAAATAGACTCACGCACATCAAGAGTGATTAATCTTCCATTCAATTATGTGCGGCATACTGTGCACCTAAAATACATTACAGAGGGGCTCGTGGGTAATGGTGTTGTCTACTTCGCTCATATTTTGCGCCAAGTCTGTGTTGCGCGCGTGATGCATGTTTTCAAGTACTTCGCTATACAGTGCAGGCCAACCATTGGCCAACCCATCTGCACGTGGTTGACCCGCACGGATGCATTTGATTGATGCAAGCATAACATTGTGCATTTGTGCAAGTCATCACTCCCCATGCATTATTTCCATTGCTAACACTGCCCTACCAAATTGGGCGCCGCCCGTCTCTCTAAATCTAACCAAAATATGTAGAAAAGCATATTTATTCCGATTCGTCTCCGAATTTGGCACGAAATCCTCGGCATTAAAGATTGATTCACAGGACTTATGCTATAGTACCGTAGGGTAGCCAAGATGCCGGTTTTTAGATATTTGACACATCCTATAATACAACATAGCCGCTTATTTTAATGGCCAGATGGAGATAGCTCTTTATTTATATTTAATCTATTATATATTCTGTATTTAGCCCCGATAGTTTTAAATATAGTCTTACTTCTTATACATTTTTTTTTTCATTAGAGAACTATTTTATTTATATTCTTTCTTTATTATCTTCTTTATATATTCTTATATTAGGCTAATTTAAGAGCCAATATAATTTATTTAATTTATTTATTTATATTCTCTA